>CAJHNH020006124.1:196690-206690 GCA_905116865.2 Candidula unifasciata | reverse complement strand
CTCCGTTAGATAACTAAGTACGCTAAGATGTAAGAATGATCTCCCGCCACATAGCTCCGTTAGATAAATAAGTACGCTAAGATGTAACAATGATCTCCTGGCACACGGCTACGTTAGATAACTCAGTATTCTAAGATGTAAAAATGATCCACTATCACACAGCTCCGTTAGATAACTGAGTACTCTATTGCAAACCAGTACGACGGTTCTGAGATCGCACAGCAACACAGCTATCTTATAAAGACATGCAGATATGTGAAGATGCCTCAGACAGGATGACAGCGCTAAAACTGAAAGGACCTCGATTATGTAGAATATTAAAGTTATTTTCGTCTTTCCAGACGACTGTGTTATATTGTGCGTGGTGGAGGCACGGGACTCACAGCCCATGGCGATGGCGAGTGTGACTAGCAAGACCCGCCGGCGTTAAGAAAAGTCTTTCGCGATAAGTGTAAGGGTTTAAGATTATTATTGTACGTATTTAAAGCCATCTTCCCACACACTCAGCTTTTAATATATCAACTTAAAGCCCTCTAAATTCCCTTACGCGTTTTCTCCTTGTATGAAAGACGGATCATAATGTCCTATTCTCATGAATCCACCTAGCTGAATCTGCATGTTTATTTATCTCATGCTGGAGTTGGGTTTATCTATTCCTTGTTAGGGCTGTGTTTATCTATCTCTTGTTAAAGTTGTGTTTATCTATCTCATGTTAGAGTTGTGTTTATCTATCTCTTGTCGGAGTTGTGTGTTTATCTCTCTTATTGGAGTTGTATGTTTATCTCTCTTGTTGTGTTGGAGTTGTGTGTTTGTCTTTCTTGTATGTTTATCTCTCCTGTATGAGTTGTGCGTTTATCTCTCCTGTGGGAGCTATGTGTTTATATCTCCTGTGGGAGTTGTGTGTTTATCTTTCATGTGGGTGTTGTGTGTTTATATCTCCTGTAGGAGTTGTGTGTTTATCTCTCCTGTGGGATTTGTGAGTTTATCTCTCTTGTGGGAGTTGTGTGTTTATCTCTTCTGTAGGAGTTGTGTGTTTATCTCTCCTGTAGGAGTTGTGTGTTTATCTCTCCTGTAGGTGTTGTGTGTTTATCTCTCCTGTAGGAAATGTGCGTTTATCTCTAATGTGGGAGTTGTGTGTTTATCTCTCTTGTGGAAGTTGTGTGTTTATCTCACTAGTTGGAGTTGTGTGTTTATCTCTCCTGTGGGAGTTGTGTTCATCTATCTCGTGTTGGAGATGTGTTATCTATCTCTTGTTGGAGTGTGTGTTTATCTATCTCTTGTTGGAGTTGTGTGTTTATCTCTCCTGTGGTAGTTGTGTGTTTATCTCTCCTGTGGGAGTTGTGTGTTTATCTCTCCTGTGGGAGTTGTGTGTTTATCTCTCTTATTGAAGTTGTCTGTCTATCTCTCTTGTTGTGTTGAAGTTGAGTGTTTATCTCTCTTGTTCGAGTTGTATGTTTATCTCTCTTGTTAGAGTTGTGTGTTTCTCTCTCCTGTGGGAGTTGTGTGTTTATCTCTTGTGTGGGAGTTGTTTGTTTATCTCTCCTGTGGGAGTTGTGTGTTTATCTCTCCTGTGGGAGTTGTGTGTTGATCTCTTGTGTGGGAGTGGCGTGTTTATCTCTCTTGTTGGAGTTGTGTTGTTTTTCTCTCTTGTTGGAGTTGTCTTTATCACTTTATTGGAGTTGTGTATTTATCTCTCCTGTTGCAGTTGTGTTTATCTATCTCGTGTTGAAGATGTGTTTATCTGTCTCTTGTTGTTGTGTGTTTATCTCTCGTGTTGGAGATGTGTTATCTATCCCCTGTTGTTCTGTTTGTCTCTATTGTTAGAGATGTGTTATCCACCCCCTGTTGTTCTGTTTATCTCTATTGTTGGAGATGTGTTATCTATCTCGTGTTGAAGTTCTGTTTATCTCTATTGTTGGAGATGTGTTATCTATCTCGTGTTGAAGTTCTGTTTACTTTTATTGTTGGAGATGTAATAATCAATGACTTGTTGGAGCAGTACGTTTATCTATCTATTGTTGGAGATATGTTATATATCTTTGTTGGAATGATGTGTTTATCTATCTTTATCGGAGTTGTGTGTTTGTCTATCCTTGTCCGGGCTGTGTAGTCATTTCTTCGTCTGAGCTGTTTATCCCGTAGTTCAGTTGTTTGTTTGTCTACCCAATTGTTAAGTTGTATTTTCTTTTACCCTCTAATTATTCAACTGTTCAGCTGTGCGTTTCATTTATTTGTGTAGTTCATCTGTAATTACGTGGTTTACTTCTGCTTTATATATCTCACATTGGAGTACAAAATTTATTTATTATGTTGTTGTGCTGTGCCTTTATCTATCCCCTGTGTGAGTTGTGTTGTGTGTAAACCTGGTTGCTCAGTTGTATGCATATTTTTATCGTATCCTTATTATCTATGCTGGTGAGTTCTGGCTTTTTTAACCCAGGCGTTGGGGTTTCAGTTGATCAAACACTCCAGTGAGTGAGGTGAGCCATAGGGTACACTGAGTTTATCATGCACAACCCAGCATCCCAGACTGCTCTTCTTTCCCCTTATCAACCACCTCAATTTACTGGTTGATCGGAGGGCAGGCGACCTTTGTTAGGGGTGTCACACTGAGGCTAGCAGGTACAACTCACGGTAAGCCTCCCTTCTCAAGCCCAGTCACCACAGGTGCAGCCCCCCGCCCCCGCCCCCGCCCCCACCGTCGATACCCCGAGTCACACGCACCCAGATTATCCTGCCTTATCACTTATAAAGTTGATATCCGCGTCGCGAGTACGAAGCCAAAGCTCCGCTGATACAGCTAGACAAAACTCATTTCTCACACAACTTCTGATTGAATTCTACCTCATCTACCACCGCTGCTGCCTCTTAGCGTGCCTGTCGCTTCGCAATTCTCATTTAAACACCCAACCGTTATGAAGAAATAGTCCCGAAGACAAGCAGTCGGGAGAAGCGCTAGTTTCAAGCTGTGCTCAGCACTGCCACATATCATTCCGCGAGATGAGTTATCACAGTTCAACAGATGCGAGCCCATTCATAAAGGTCGCACCAATCAAAACGCTCTTTACGCCAAGGAGAGATAAAAGGAATCTATTTACTTAACTCCCGCTTATCGCCAACACTTTTCTGTGGAGAAATAATGCAATCCAATATATTTGCCAACAGAGACGTCTGTCTGTGGGACAATGAAGGTATTAGTTGAAGTTCAGCGAACGATACGGTCCTGCGGGCTACTGAAGTGTTGCTTCTGACAAAACAAGCAAATTAGAATAAATATATAATCAATATGCGTAGATTGACACACGTGACGGCGAGTGGATACAGCCAAGGAGGCGACATGACGGATACCGGCTGGGGGCATCAATCAGAGATTATTATGTAGCCTTGAGAAATATCCGTCATCTGTGAATAAAATAAACTGGCCACAATACTGCTGCTGCTGTTGTTGCTGCTGCTGCTGCTGCTAAAACGACACTGATTACTGATCTAATGATCTAAATCATGGCGTAGTCAGAGGTGCTTCTTCTTCGGCAGCAAATGTCTTAAAAAGTATATGCTAACTGTTCATGCAGCACACTGATTGTATACTGATTCTCTTCCACTCCAACGTTTCTTCTTGCCGAATCTGCACCTAATCCCTCATTCACACATCCTTACACATGCGATGTCATCTAACCTGGTGTCTTCTATCAGCATCCGTAGATAAATGTCTTCAGAATGTCGCATTTGTCCAGAAAGAATGTTTCCGCAGCTTTCAATTTTGTTGCCATAAAATCCACTCTTTCATTCCCTCGTACTATTGCATGTCCCGACAATATATTCTCTGAGGTTCCTGTAACGTTGCTAATGCTTGGTAACCACTCGTCTCATATTTGTCCATTGTGAACCGCCCGCAGTACCCACTGTGAACCGCCCGCAGTAATGGCTGTGAACCCCCCCGCAGTACCGGCTGTGACCCCCCCCCCCCCCCCGCAGTACCAGCTGTGAACCGCCCGCAGTACCGGCTGTGAATCAGCCACAGTCATTATAACCAGATATAATGCAACAAAAACTATCACAACACAAATAATGACCTGCAAAAAAAAAAATAAAGCTACTGCGACGATTATAATTGCCACCTTAATTATTGCATCTACTGTCGCTGCTGCTGCTACGACTAATACTACAAGTACTGCTGCTGCTATTTTTACTACTACCACCACCACCACCACCACCACCACCACTACCACTACTAATACTACTTCTACTACTACTACTACTACTACTACTACTACTACTACTACTACTACTACTACTACTACTACTACTACTACTACTACTACTACTACTAATACTACTACTACTACTACTATTACTACTACTACTACTACTACTACTACTACTACTACTACTACTACTACTACTACTACTACTAATACTACTACTACTACTACTATTACTACTACTACTACTACTACTACTACTACTACTACTACTACTACTACTACTACTACTACTACTACTACTACTACTACTACTACTACTACTACTGCTACTATTACTGCTACAATTACTACTAATACTGCTACTGTTGCTGCGACTGTTACTATGACTACGGCTGCTACTGCTACTACTGATATAAATACTACTACAACGTTTACTACTACTACAACTACAATTACTACTAATGCTACTACTGCTGTTGCTTCTACTACTACTACTTCTGCTGCTGCTAATACTATTACTTTTACTGCTACTACTGATGCTGTTGCTGCTACTACTACTACTTTTACTACTGCTATTACTATCAATAATACTACTGCTGCTGCTGCTACTACTAATATTATTACTCATACTACTACTGCTTCTGCTGCTGCTAGTACGACTATTACTACTACTGATGCTGTTATTACTGCTATTATTACTACTATTACTACTACTACTACTACTACCACTACTACTACTACACCTACTACTACTACTACTACTACTACTACTACTACTACTACTACTACTACTACTACTACTACTACTACTACTACTACTACTACTACTACTACTACTACTACTACTACTACTACTACTACCAACACTACCACCACAAATAATAATCTTGCTGCAACTTACGAAATAAGAACACAAACATAATGCATTGACTATTACAGGTAATCAGGCAATCGTAGTTTGACCATGTCAAACAGTTCACCCCCCCCCCCCCCACACACACACACAAACAGACACACTTTCTCCGTTTCTGTGCTAAAGAAAACCACACAGAATGTTAATTGTGAACAAAGTGGCACGTACGGCAGTCTCACCATATCCAATACACATGCATTGAATGCATAAGGCATCCGCTAGATGTGCTAACACATTCAGTCCTACACTAGAAATGCAGTTGATGATGGATGGAAGCAGCAGATGCATCAGATCAATAGTTGCACAAGCGATTATTTGCACAAGGCATCATCAATTCAGTGGCAACAGGCCGCAGCCCATTTTCTGAGACTATAATTCACAATACAAATCACGTTGGTCATATTCGAAAAAACATTCCAAACGAAATCAGCAGTATACAGTATCGCCCCGTGCACTGTGTAGCTAAGTAAAGAAACGATATCCTTTCAAAGAAATAAAAAACCAATGTAAGCATACAGCCTTTCCTTTCAGTCTACATACAGAGGAAAATACAACACCCTGCCATTATCAGAAAGGAAAGCTTGCCAGGACTAAACAAAGTAAACGCGCCTACCCTTCATACTGACCGTAAGTTCATAGACAATCGCCACGAGATTTGAACTCGCAATCTTCTATCACTGCTACTTGCTGTTAACTTTGACAAAAGTCACTGGTTTACTGACAACCTTCTGTTCCGCTACCTGCCCCAAAAGCAAGAGGTACTCACCATCACTGGTACACCTTGCTAGCCCCCGCCCCCCCCCCCCCCCCCGACTGCTCCCACCTACCCTCCCATCATTCGGTGACACGGATGCTTTCTGCGGCAACCCGTTTTTTTTTTCCTGATTTCACTGCAAACCCCACGACACCCAGGTTGACTAATGGGGTTGAACGACGCCAGGCAGGAATTAATTGCTCAAATTGGGCTTCAGGGAGAGGACACTGCATGAAATCTTTGGCACTCATTCCACGTGGCACCTGGCACAGCAACCCTTGTCCGCTTCAGTTTGAGCAACTGGTTCACACACGTGACTTGCCGTACCGCCTAGTAAAGATTACAGGCCCATGGTTAGCGCTGTTGAAGACACGTACACAGCCAGAGCTTCTTCATATGAGGTGTGGTAACCAGTTCAATTCCTCGCTGTTTCCTTGTGGCATACGTGACGGTATAGACGGCCCAATGACGGAGATGCGTAAGTGTCTGTCGGCAGAACAGGATACAAGAAACAGTGAGTGTCTGTCGACAGAACAGGATACAAGGAACAGTAAGTGTCTGTCGGCAGAACAGGATACAAGAAACAGTAAGTGTCTGTCGACAGAACAGGATACAAGGAACAGTAAGTGTCTGTCGACAGAACAGGATACAAGGAACAGTAAGTGTCTGTCGACAGAACAGGATACAAGGAACAGTAAGTGTCTGTCAGCAGAACAGGATACAAGGAGAAGTAAGTGTCTGTCGACAGAACAGGATACAAGGAACAGTAAGTGTCTGTCAGCAGAACAGGATACAAGAAACGTAAGTGTCCGTCGACAGAACAGGATACAAGGAACAGTGAGTGTCTGTCGGCAGAACAGGATACAAGGAACAGTGAGTGTCTGTCAGCAGAACAGGATACAAGGAACAGTGAGTGTCTGTCAGCAGAACAGGATACAAGGAACAGTGAGTGTCTGTCGACAGAACAGGATACAAGGAACAGTGAGTGTCTGTCGAGCAGAACAGGATACAAGGAACAGTGAGTGTCTGTCGACAGAACAGGATACAAGGAACAGTGAGTGTCTGTCAGCAGAACAGGATACAAGGAACAGTGAGTGTCTGTCAGCAGAACAGGATACAAGGAACAGTGAGTGTCTGTCGACAGAACAGGATACAAGGAACAGTAAGTGTCTGTCAGCAGAACAGGATACAAGAAACGTAAGTGTCCGTCGACAGAACAGGATACAAGGAACAGTAAGTGTCTGTCGACAGAACAGGATACAAGGAACAGTAAGTGTCCGTCAGCAGAACAGGATACAAGGAACAGTAAGTGTCTGTCGACAGAACAGGATACAAGGAACAGTAAGTGTCCGTCGACAGAACAGGATACAAGGAACAGTAAGTGTCTGTCAGCAGAACAGGATACAAGAAACGTAAGTGTCTGTCGACAGAACAGGATACAAGGAACAGTGAGTGTCTGTCGACAGAACAGGATACAAGGAACAGTGAGTGTCGACAGAACAGGATACAAGGAACAGTGAGTGTCTGTCGGCAGAACAGGATACAAGGAACAGTGAGTGTCTGTCGACAGAACAGGATACAAGGAACAGTGAGTGTCTGTCAGCAGAACAGGATACAAGGAACAGTGAGTGTCTGTCGACAGAACAGGATACAAGGAACAGTGAGTGTCTGTCAGCAGAACAGGATACAAGGAACAGTGAGGGTCTGTCAGCAGAAACAGGATACAAGGAACAGTGAGTGTCTGTCAGCAGAACAGGATACAAGGGAACAGTGAGTGTCGTCAGCAGAACAGGATACAAGGAACAGTGAGTGTCTGTCGGCAGAACAGGATACAAGGAACAGTGAGTGTCTGTCAGCAGAACAGGATACAAGGAACAGTGAGTGTCGACAGAACAGGATACAAGGAACAGTGAGTGTCTGTCAGCAGAACAGGATACAAGGAACAGTGAGTGTCGACAGAACAGGATACAAGGAACAGTGAGTGTCGACAGAACAGGATACAAGGAACAGTGAGTGTCGACAGAACAGGATACAAGGAACAGTGAGTGTCGACAGAACAGGATACAAGGAACAGTGAGTGTCGACAGAACAGGATACAAGGAACAGTGAGTGTCTGTCGGCAGAACAGGATACAAGGAACAGTAAGTGTCTGTCGGCAGAACAGGATACAAGGAACAGTGAGTGTCTGTCAGCAGAACAGGATACAAGGAACAGTGAGTGTCTGTCAGCAGAACAGGATACAAGGAACAGTGAGTGTCTGTCAGCAGAACAGGATACAAGGAACAGTGAGTGTCTGTCAGCAGAACAGGATACAAGGAACAGTGAGTGTCTGTCGACAGAACAGGATACAAGGAACAGTGAGTGTCTGTCGGCAGAACAGGATGCAAGGAACAGTGAGTGTCTGTCGACAGAACAGGATACAAGGAACAGTAAGTGTCTGTCGACAGAACAGGATACAAGGAACAGTAAGTGTCTGTCGGCAGAACAGGATACAAGAAACAGTCAGTGTCTGTCGACAGAACAGGATACACGGAACAGTCAGTGTCTGTCGACAGAACAGGATACAAGGAACAGTGAGTGTCTGTCGACAGAACAGGATACAAGGAACAGTGAGTGTCTGTCAGCAGAACAGGATACAAGGAACAGTGAGTGTCTGTCGACAGAACAGGATACAAGGAACAGTGAGTGTCTGTCGGCAGAACAGGATACAAGGAACAGTGAGTGTCTGTCGACAGAACAGGATACAAGGAACAGTGAGTGCCTGTCAGCAGAACAGGATACAAGGAACAGTGAGTGTCTGTCGACAGAACAGGATACAAGGAACAGTGAGTGTCTGTCGGCAGAACAGGATACAAGGAACAGTGAGTGTCTGTCGACAGAACATGATACAAGGAACAGTAAGTGTCTGTCGACAGAACAGGATACAAGGAACAGTAAGTGTCTGTCAGCAGAACAGGATACAAGAAATGTAAGTGTCTGTCGACAGAACAGGATACAAGAAACAGTGAGTGTCTGTCGACAGAACAGGATACAAGGAACAGTGAGTGTCTGTCGACAGAACAGGATACAAGAAACAGTGAGTGTCTGTCGACAGAACAGGATACAAGGAACAGTGAGTGTCTGTCGACAGAACAGGATACAAGAAACAGTCAGTGTCTGTCGACAGAACAGGATACAAGGAACAGTGAGTGTCTGTCAGCAGAACAGGATACAAGGAACAGTGAGTGTCTGTCAGCAGAACAGGATACAAGGAACAGTAAGTGTCTGTCAGCAGAACAGGATACAAGGAACAGTGAGTGTCTGTCAGCAGAACAGGATACACGGAACAGTCAGTGTCTGTCAGCAGAACAGGATACAAGGAACAGTCAGTGTCTGTCAGCAGAACAGGATATAAGGAACAGTGAGTGCCTGTCAGCAGAACAGGATACAAGGAACAGTCAGTGTCTGTCAGCAGAACAGGATATAAGGAACAGTGAGTGCCTGTCAGCAGAACAGGATACAAGGAACAGTGAGTGCCTGTCAGCAGAACAGGATATAAGGAACAGTGAGTGTCTGTCAGCAGAACAGGATACAAGGAACAGTGAGTGCCTGTCAGCAGAACAGGATATAAGGAACAGTGAGTGCCTGTCAGCAGAACAGGATACAAGGAACAGTCAGTGTCTGTCAGCAGAACAGGATATAAGGAACAGTGAGTGCCTGTCAGCAGAACAGGATACAAGGAACAGTGAGCGCTCAGAACACTGTTCCTGTAAAGGAAGTAAATAATGCGCACTCAAACAATACACAATCTATTGCCAGGTATGTTTCGCTGTATCTCGTCAGGGGCATTACCACAGAGTATCATCAACATATAACCAAACATACAAGCTGAATAGATACCACAGAGTATCATCGACATATAACCAAACATACAAGCTGAATAGATTCCACAGAGTATCATCAACATATAACCAAACATACAAGCAGAATAGATTCCACAGAGTATCATCAACATATAACCAAACATACAAGCAGAATAGATTCCACAGAGTTTCATCAACATATAACCAAACATGCAAGCTGAATAGATTCCACAGAGTATCATCAACATATAACCAAACATACAAGCTGAATAGATTCTACAGAGTA
>CAJHNH020006124.1:151690-191690 GCA_905116865.2 Candidula unifasciata | reverse complement strand
AGTTGTAGCCCAGTGTCGCAGTTTTGTCAACTCACTGATACCAAGTTGTAGCACAGTGTCGTAGTTTTGTCAACTCACTGATACCAAGTTGTAGCACAGTGTCGTAGTTTTGTCAACTCACTGATACCAAGTTGTAGCACAGTGTCGTAGTTTTGTCAACTCACTGATACCAAGTTGTAGCACAGTGTCGTAGTTTTGTCAACTCACTGATACCAAGTTGTAGCCAAGTGTCGTAGTTTTGTCGTCTCACTGATACCAAGTTGTAGCACAGTGTCGTAGTTTTGTCAACTCACTGATACCAAATAGTAGCCCAGTGTCGTAGTTTTGTCGTCTCACTGATACCAGATTGTAGCTCAGTGTCGCAGTTTTGTCAACTCACTGATACCAGGTTGTAGCCCAGTGTCGTAGTTTTGTCGTCTCACTGATACCAGATTGTAGCTCAGTGTCGCAGTTTTGTCGTCTCACTGATACCAGGTTGTAGCTCAGTGTCGCAGTTTTGTCGTCTCACTGATACCAGGTTGTAGCTCAGTGTCGCAGTTTTGTCGTCTCACTGATACCAGGTTGTAGCTCAGTGTCGCAGTTTTGTCGTCTCACTGATACCAGGTCGTAGCCCAGTGTCTTGCTTTTTGTATTTGTCTTGCGCTTCTCGTGCGGCGTGGGTGATGGATTCGTTCATCTTTTTGCAGGTTTCAGCTACAGCATTTACCCAATTCTTTCCTTGACTTCCTCTTGCCTTTCTCCTACAGGTGTTGGTGTAAAAAGTCTCATATGCAATTTGGCCTGGCTGCATTCTCGCTAGATGGCTGAACGAGTTCAATCTTTGTCAATATAATCCAGACATGGTCTTATTCCAACTGTCTCTCTAATGCTGGTGTTCGTTACCTTGTCCCTTCTAGTGTTGTTAGTGACCTTGCGGAGATAGCGCCTTTCACATATTTATTTTCTGTTCTAGTGCCCTATTGATTGTCCTTGTTTTGTATTTATAACACAAACTAGGGATACAGATGCTCTTGATCAATTTCTGTTTTTCTGGAAGGGAGACATTTGTGTGTCTAAGCAGTGGGAGCTAACTGGTAGGTGACAGCATCTGCCTTCTGTACTCTGACTTCTACCTCTCTGTCGAGTCTGCCATCCTTCTTCAATTTGCTTCCTAGATATTTCAATTCTCGTACTTGTTTGATTGTTGTACCGCTAACATGAACGGTCGTTTTATTATGTTTCCTACCTGTCCTCATTACCTCAGTTTTATTGATGTTTATTCTCATGTCGTACTTTGTGTAGGTTTGATGTCAGGAGTCAGTATGGTGTTGTCAGGAGTCAGTATGGTGTTGTCAGGAGTCAGTATGGTGTTGTCAGGAGTCAGTATGGTGTTGTCAGGAGTCAGTATGGTGTTGTCAGGAGTCAGTATGGTGTTGTCAGGAGTCAGTATGGTGATGTCAGGAGTCAGTATGCTGATGTCAGGAGTCAGTATGGTGTTGTCAGGAGTCAGTATGGTGTTGTCAGGAGTCAGTATGGTGTTGTCAGGAGTCAGTATGGTGTTGTCATGAGTCAGTATGGTGTTGTCATGAGTCAGTATGGTGTTGTCAGGAGTCAGTATGGTGTTGTCAGGAGTCAGTATGGTGTTGCCAATTCTGTTCTTGGTGGTTTATTAGACACTGGTCATCAGCAACACGAGCTTCGCTAATTTCTGGACCGCTATACATTACATAGGGCACGCATCCTAGTGTTCCACTCCAAGCGATCCTGTGCGATTCTCTCAATGTCATGGATGGAATCCACTCCAAGCGATCCTGTGCGATCCTCTCAATGTCATGGATGGAATCCACTCCAAGCGATCCTGTGCGATTCTCTCAATGTCATGGATGGAATCCACTCCAAGCGATCCTGTGCGATCCTCTCAATGTCATGGAGGGGATCCACTCCAAGCTATCCTGTGCGATCCTCTCAATGTCATGGATGGAATCCACTCCAAGCGATCCTGTGCGATCCTCTCAATGTCATGGATGGAATCCACTCCAAGCTATCCTGTGCGATCCTCTTAGTGTCATGGATGGAATCCACTTCAAGCTATCCTGTGCGATCCTCTCAATGTCATGGATGGAATCCACTCCAAGCTATCCTGTGCGATCCTCTCAGTGTCATGGATGGAATCCACTAAAAGCTATCATGTGCGATCCTCTCAATGTCATGGATGGAATCCACTCCAAGCTATCCTGTGCGATCCTCTCAATGTCATGGATGGAATCCACTCCAAGCTATCCTGTGCGATCCTCTCAATGTCATGGATGGAATCCACTCCAAGCTATCCTGTGCGATCCTCTCAATGTCATGGATGGAATCCATCGACCTCAGCCTCTCACATATTTTTTATGTTGAGTGAGCACTGACATACATACACAGGGAAACAGACACACATAAGGAACACAGTAGAACTGACATATAGCACACATAAGGAACACAGTAGCACTGACATACAGCACACATAAGGAACACAGTAGTACTGACATACAGCACACACAAGGAACACAGTAGCACTGACATACAGCACACAAAAAGAACACAGTAGTACTGACATACAGCACACACAAGGAACACAGTAGCACTGATATACAGCACACATAAGGAACACAGTAGCACTGACATACAGCATACACAAGGAACACAGTAGCACTGACATACAGCACACATAAGGAACACAGTAGCACTGACATACAGCACACATAAGGAACACAGTAGCACTGACATACAGCATACACAAGGAACACAGTAGCACTGACATACAGCATACACAAGGAACACAGTAGCACTGACATACAGCACACATAAGGAACACAGTAGCACTGACATACAGCACACATAAGGAACACAGTAGTACTGACATACAGCACACACAAGGAACACAGTAGCACTGACATACAGCACACAAAAAAAACACAGTAGTACTGACATACAGTACACACAAGGAACACAGTAGCACTGACATACAGCACACATAAGGAACACAGTAGCACTGACATACAGCATACACAAGGAACACAGTAGCACTGACATACAGCACACATAAGGAACACAGTAGCACTGACATACAGCACACATAAGGAACACAGTAGCACTGACATACAGCATACACAAGGAACACAGTAGCACTGACATACAGCATACACAAGGAACACAGTAGCACTGACATACAGCACACATAAGGAACACAGTAGCCCTGACATACAGCACACATAAGGAACACAGTACTGACATACAGCACACACAAGGAACACAACTGCACTGGCATATAGCAGAGAGAAGGAACGTAACTGCACTGACACAAACCACAGAGAGAGAACACAACTGCACTGACATAAAGCAGAGAGAAGCTACACAACTGCACCAACATAAAGCACAGAGAAAAAAAAACACAATTGCACTGACATATAGCACAGAGAAGGAACACAATTGCACTGACCTCTCTCGCGAGACGTCATCCATTAGCCCGGTATTTGCCGGCCATGGGGGCAATGCACTGAATGAAAGAAACATACAAATAAAAGATGAGAACACCGCGACATTTGCTATCATACTTAATAATACAGAAAAAACAATCAAATTCCTTTTGTTGTTTATCGGATGGTTTGAGAATCACGTCTTTCCTCATGTAAGTAGAGATCTGATTGAGTGTACGCCGGTGATTGATAAAACCAGTCCAGCCTGGTTCTCGGGCCGTATTGGTGGTGACTTGGCGCCCCATCAGTTGTGACATTCAGTCTTATCAGGTTTGCAATTGTCGAGCAGCTGTTGCTACAACTCTAGCTCATCAGATTTACCCACAATCCCTCTGATATATTATAGCATGCAACACAAATACAAACACAATCATAGGACCACTGCTGCAGTCAACGGCATATACCGTAAAACAAGAAAAGCATAATTCACATCCAGAGATAGGTTTTGTGATGGCGGAAACGGCACTTGATTTTCCTTGGCGTGCTTAACCAGTGCCTGCCCAGGATGTCTCGCGGACTGGGTCACTACTAGCCCCGACAAAGCAGCTCCTGTAGAGGTAAAGGTCGCAGACTGGATCACTACTAGCCCCGAAACAGCAGCCCCTGTAGAGGTGAAGGTCGCGGACTGGGTCACTACAAACCCCGACACAGCAGCCCCTGTAGAGGTGAAGGTCGCGGACTGGGTCACTACTAGCCCTGACACAGCAGCCCCTGTAGAGGTAAAGGTCGCGGACTGGGTCACTACTAGCCCCGACACAGCAGCCCCTGTAGAGGTGGAGGTCGCGGACTGGGTCACTACAAACCCCGACACAGCAGCCCCTGTAGAGGTGGAGGTCGCGGACTGGGTCACTACTAGCCCCGACACAGCAGCCCCTGTAGAGGTGAAGGTCGCGGACTGGGTCACTACAAACCCCGACACAGCAGCCCCTGTAGAGGTGAAGGTCGCAGAATGGGTCACTATTAGCCCCGAAACAGCAGCCCCTGTCTATCCTAAGACACACCCACGGTGAACCTCTCGAGCTGGGCACTAAACCGACCCAACAGACAATCTCTGTCACACAACTGCGGTCAATGATCGGTGAAAGAACTCAACGTGCACTTGGCCACAGGTTGAGATGATAGTGTCTCGTCTGTACACATGGAAACAAATTCTTTCAGCCATTAGGAGACTGGAACGAGACAGTCATGTTAGCCAGCTAAAAATAATTGCTAATTTTGGTAGGGTCTGAACCTTTACCAGCAGGTAGAGCAGAGGCTTGCCTTCTCCTTCAATTGTTTGACTTAACAGAATGCAGCAAGAAAAGAATAATGTCCAACCAGTGCTGAGAACAACAGTCATGTATGACTGCGACAGAGGTTTTGCTGTACCTCATTGAAGAAGCGCAGGCCTCCAACCAACAACAGTCATGCATGACTGCGACAGAGGTTTTGCTGTACCTCATTGAAGAAGCGCAGACCTCCGGCCAACAACAGTCATGCATGACTGCGACAGAGGTTTTGCTGTACCTCATTGAAAAAGCGCAGACCTCCGGCCAACAACAGTCATGTATGACTGCGACAGAGGTTTTGCTGTACCTCATTGAAAAAGCGCAGACCTCCGGCCAACAACAGTCATGTATGACTGCGACAGAGGTTTTGCTGTACCTCATTGAAAAAGCGCAGACCTCCGGCCAACAACAGTCATGTATGACTGCGACAAAGGTTTTGCTGATTGAAAAAGCGCAGGCCTCCGACCCACAGCAGTATATTTGGACACAGGGCTGTGTGAATATAGTGTAGTTTGTGTGTAATATGGTGTGTAGCGTTTTATAATGTAGTGTGTGGAATATGGCGTGTAGCGTTTTATAGTGTAGTTTGTGTAATATGGTGTGTAGCGTTTTATAATGTAGTGTGGAATATGGTGTGTAGCGTTTTATAGTGTAGTTTGTGTAATATGGTGTGTAGCGTTTTATAATGTAGTGTGGAATATGGTGTGTAGCGTAGCGTTGTGTACTTTACTGTGGAATATGGGGTGTAGCGTTGTTTAATGTAGTGTGTAATATGGTGGATATCGTTTTTTTAGTGAAGCGTTGTTTAGTGTAGTGTGTAATATGGTGTGTAGAGTTGTTTAGTGTAGTGTTGTTTAGTGTAGTGTGTAATATGGAGTATAGCGTTGTTTAGTGTAGCGTTTAATATGGTGTGTAGCGTTGTTTAGTGTAGTGTTGTTTAGTGTAGTGTGTAATATGGTGTGTAGCGTTGTTTAGTGTAGTGTGTAATATGGGGTATAGCGTTGTTTAGTGTAGTGTGCAATATGGTGTGTAGCGTTGTTTAGTGTAGTGTGTAATATGGTGTGTAGCGTTGTTTAGTGTAGTGTGTAATATGGGGTATAGCGTTGTTTAGCGTAGCGTTGTTTAGTGTAGTGTGCCATATGGTGTGTAGCGTTGTTTAGTGTAGTGTTGTTTAGTGTAGTGTGTAATATGGAGTATAGCGTTGTTTAGTGTAGCGTTGTTTAGTGTAGTGTGTAATATGGTGTGTAGCGTTGTTTAGTGTAGCGTTGTTTAGTGTAATATGGTGTGTAGCGTTGTTTAGTGTAGTGTTGTTTAGTGTAGCGTGTAATATGGTGTGTAGCGTTGTTTAGTGTAGTGTGTAATATGGGGTATAGCGTTGTTTAGTGTAGCGTTGTTTAGTGTAGTGTGTAATATGGTGTGTAGCGTTGTTTAGTGTAGTGTTGTTTAGTGTAGTGTGTAATATGGAGTATAGCGTTGTTTAGTGTAGTGTTGTTTAGTGTAGTGTGTAATATGGTGTGTAGCGTTGTTTATTGTAGCGTTGTTTAGTGTAATATGGTGTGTAGCGTTGTCTAGTGTAGTGTTGTTTAGTGTAGCGTTTAATATGGTGTGTAGCGTTGTTTAGTGTAGTGTTGTTTAGTGTAGTGTGTAATATGGGGTGTAGCGTTGTTTAGTGTAGCGTTGTTTAGTGTAGTGTTGTTTAGTGTAGTGTGTAATATGGGGTGTAGCGCTGTGTAAGAAAATGTAAAGTGTTGTGTACAAAGGTGTTTAATATTGTGTAAGAAAGTATGCAGTAAGATGACACATCATGATGATGACAGGTATTCAGTATATACTACTGTAATATGTTATTCACCCCCGATTCATACCTCCCCCACCCCCACCCCTCTTCTCATAATTTTCATTTACTTCCATTTTCAAATATTGAATGTACTCTTTCAATATCCTTCACCATTGTCATCCCTTCTAAATCTCATTTCTGTATCGAGCTCTCGTTTTCTGAAATCTTTCTGTCGCTGCACTTTAATTCAATATTATCTTTGACATTTATGTCCCTTCAAGCAGTATTCCCCACATACTGTTGCCCCGTGAACCGTCCTAATGTAACTCTTCTCTTTCCTCCATTCCTATCTTCTTCAATTCTGTACCAACTCATCTGTATCGAACATTTATTTATTTATCTTCACATCCCCCTTACTCCTCTCTTCCCGCAGCCTCCCCGCCTCAGCATCTCGTCCCCGCTCTCTCTGAAATGTAAAAATTCAATATTACAAATGGAATAACAGAGATGGGCAGGGTAAACCCGTCCCCAGCCAAGGCAGCATGCAAGGAAAGCGAAAAATGTCAAGTAGGAACGAGAAAACAACCTTCCATTAAATCACATTGCTATGAATGATTAGCGCAAAGCCGTGGCTAGCCCAGGTGAAAACTTACAAGCTGCTGTTAAAGAGTTGCTAGCGGGAGCACGGACAGTTAGGGGTGAGGATGTTTGTGGTAATTCTCATGAAATAGTTCCAGACCTCTTTCTTCCCGCTGCTCGCGATTGGCCAAAGCTTTCAGGTGGACACAACTGCAGCCGATGTACGCTTACCTTCTGGGACTGATTAAAAACGCTTTCCTAAGACACATTAAGGGAAGTAATTCAACCTAATTGAGAGCCATTAGCGTTGCCATAAATGCTTTCGTATTCCTGCAAAGTGTTTTCTTCGCTACTTTATTTCTTGAATTGAACTGTTTCGCCATGTTTTGTATTCTTCCTACATTTCCAATTTTTAGTATTTTAATGATTTCATCACTGACCATTTAATTATGTCGCTCTACTCTAGCCGTCACAAAACATGTCTAATTTGCCCACAAACATCCAAGTTATCGACATCTTTCCACCACCGACCCCGCACTTTTTCCCATCACATGGCTAATAAAAAAAAAATTTAAAAAAAAAAGAATTCCTGATATTTCATTAAATTTCTAATAGATTCATATTTTTCATGTTTTTGCTTCACGTCCTTTCAAGCGAAACCTGACTCATCTGCCGGGTCTTTCCCGCGGGCCACAACGACATCAGTGTCACCAAACATGTCAGAATTGCGCGTGTCCACATTGTCCCGGCTTGCACATGTAGTTCATGAATGTCCATCCCAGCAGTCCATCTCGGAAATGTTCGTTTCTTGTGTCCTTCGATTTATGACACAATCATCTCTGCCAGCAGTTCACTTATTCAAGAATTATCTGCCTGAAGGTTTTCTATCTAATTATCTGCACAATTTCTTCCCTAATTATTCAGCCAACTATGTGCGTGCCTACTTATTTACCAGTGCGCATACATTTCTACACACCTACCCAGATATTCACATAGTTAAAGGCACTATAAAGTAATACGCATATATGCGCCCTCTCTCCCAGTGGGGCCCCGTAACTCAATCACACGGGAGAAACAACAGTAATACTTAAGGCATTCAATCAAACGATGGCCATAACAAATAAGCAGACCTAATTTATGATCGCGGCCTACGTGAGACAACTGAGCCAGGTGACAAACTGATATCCTGGACACAGCATCTTGCGATATGTTAATTGGTAACATCTGGTTCAAACACCATCTACCATGGTTATTCTACATTTCAGGATAGTAGTGGGGATCATGTTGGCAATCGAACTGACTACTTGATGATTCGAGGCAGGCTCAGAAACAGTCTAATGGCGAACACTGAAGGGAACTGCAACAGTGGTAATGATACTATGAATGAACGAACGAACTTTATTTTCAAAGGGTCACAAATTGGACACGCAGGCCCGTCTTACACTCGGTCCTTCCAAACACCCGTCTTTCACACAGCAGTAGCGTTTTTTTTAAATAAAGCGTGTTATATTCATATGCTAATATGCATATTGTGATTTCAAGAAAAAACATAAAAGCATGGGTGGTAATATGCATGTACACACTAGCGCACGCACACACACATTCCCACATATACGCGCCCACCCACTCACTTTAACCCACACATATACACACCACAGACCCACCCACTCACGCACATTCATACACACACATACACACACTTTCCACAAACATACATACATACATAAAATACACAGACACCTACAGAAACACAAGCAGACACACATACACACACACACAAACGCAGACACACACCCAAACAAACAAACACACAGACACACATACATAGACACATACCCACAGACACACACAGGCAGACATACAGGCAGACATGCACATATAGACACACATTCTGACACTTATTGCCTCTCCTCGAACACAACCCCGCCCTTTTCTATTCTCAACATGAAAAAAAAAAATCACGTAGCCAAGAATGTACCCAGGCTCATGTCGTGTCTTTGGTGGGAGGCTGCTGTCCATGGAGTGCTGGTGTAACAGTCACTGTCCATGGAGTGCTGGTGTAACAGTTACTGCCCAGGAGGCACTAGTGTAGTTGCAGACACTGCCTTGGAGGCACCAATGTAGCTGCAGTCACTGCCTTGGAGGCACCAATGTAGCTGCAGTCACTGCCTTGGAGGCACCAATGTAGCTGCAGTCACTGCCTAGGAGGCACTAGTGAAACAGACACTGCCTAGGAGGCACTAGTGAAACAGACACTACCTAGGAGGCACTAGTGAAACAGTCACTGCCCAGGAGGCACTAGTGAAACAGTCACTGCCTAGGAGGCACTAATGAAACAGTCACTGCCTAGGAGGCACTAGTGAAACAGTCACTGCCTAGGAGGCACTAATGAAACAGTCACTGCCTAGGAGGCACTAATGAAACAGTCACTGCCTAGGAGGCACTAATGAAACTGTCACTGCCTAGGAGGCACTAATGAAACAGTCACTGCCTAGGAGGCACTAATGAAACAGTCACTGCCTAGGAGGCATAAGTGTAGCTGCAGACACTGCCTAGGAGGCATAAGTGTAGCTGCAGACACTGACCAGGAGGCATAAGTGTAGCTGCAGACACTGACCAGGAGGCATAAGTGTAGCTGCAGACACTGCCTAGGAGGCACTAATGAAACAGTCACTGCCTAGGAGGCACCAATGTAGCTTCAGACACTGACCAGGAGGCATAAGTGTAGCTGCAGTCACTGCCTAGGAGGCATAAGTGTAGCTGCAGACACTGACCAGGAGGCATAAGTGTAGCTGCAGTCACTGCCTAGGAGGCACCAATGTAGCTGCAGACACTGACCAGGAGGCATAAGTGTAGCTGCAGACACTGCCTAGGAGGCATAAGTGTAGCTGCAGACACTGCCTAGGAGGAATAAGTGTAGCTACAGACACATATAGGAAGATTGAGTCTTCAATGAATATCAGTTTACACTTGACCGACGTAGTCTTGTAGGGAATTCCCCGTACCACGTTAGTGCTAGCACACGTAGCGACGCCATCTGAACTCAATATGGGTCATTATCCCTGGGCGTGATTGCAACTGTTGGTTTGGCTACCAACATCCAAGCTTCTGGTTCCTCTTCCGTCCCGGTCAGATTCCGTGAGGCTATATTTGTGTTTTACAGCAATGACTACTTCTTCTTCACTTTATTTTCTGTAGTCCCTGTTCAGCCTTTAAGCGTTAGATTTTGAAGAGGCATCTTGTGCGAGCCTTCGTGTGTGTTGCTTTGAGGGCGGTATTCAGGCCTCAGATATTCCATTGATTCCATCAATCCATGACGGCGCGGGCGACCTCTAGGTCTGCTTGAATTGTGTATGCTAGCAGGTTCTATGGGCACTGTCCAGTGACATCGTTACATATGTCCGCACTATTTTTTAGACAACTGACTGTCCGGTCCGGACTTCAGTATATTAGGCAGCCCTCAATGGCACCGATATAACCGTTATCTGCTTGAACGCAGTTTCCAGGATTTGTACACGTTTGATTCTCGCCCTTGAGATGCTATTCTTAGAGACTGAGCCGCTGTAACTGGATGTAGTTTAGCTCTTGGGTCAGTCCAGACTTGATTTCTGATGTTCATTAGTGATCCGGTCTGGGTCGGGATTGGGGGATGGGAGGGTGGGAAGGGGGGGGGGGGCATGTTGAAAATTCAAATCTGTTGCTTCGATTTTCATGTCTCTTGTTTGCCACGAATTTATTTGTTCTGCAGTAATGTGTCGTTTGTTGTATGTTTGTTCTGCAGTAATGTGTCGTTTGTTGTATGTTTTTTCTGCAGTAATGTGTCGTTTGTTGTATGTTTGTTCTGAAGTAATGTGTCGTTTGTTGTATGTTAGTTCTGCAGAAATGAGTCATTCGTTGATATTTGTTCTGCAGTAATGTGTCATTCGTTGATGTTTGTTCTGCAGTAATGTGTCATTCGTTGATGTTTGTTCTGCAGTAATGTGTCATTCGTTGATGTTTGTTCTGCAGTAATGTGTCATTTGTAGATGTTTATTCTGCAGTTATGAGTCATTTATTGCATCTTTTTTCTGCAGTAGTGTGTCATTTGTTAAGGTTTATTCGTCAGTAATGTGTCATTTGTTGATATTTTTTCTGCAGTGAAGTTCTTCATTTGTCTGTTGCTTGTTTTAGTTGATGTTCTACGCATATGTTGACAGATCGCCCAGTTCTTGTGTTGACAGATCGCACAGTTCTTGTGTTGACAGATGGCGCAGTTCTTGTGTTGATAGATCGCTCAGTTCTTGTGTTGACCAGAACTGCTCTTATAACTGGCACATTCGATGAGGAACAACCAGCAGTCAGAGATCATCCACCTTGATGATTTTGTCTCCAGGCATGTGCAGTACAAGAACACATACCTGATCCGCGATTCTGGTTAAACTGTCAAACAGTTAAATTTGACAACCTGCGGTTATCGGCATACCGCATAATGATCAAAAGCCTCGTGAGTGTCGTAAGCGGCCAATAAGCCTGAGTGAAACGACTTGATATCTCAAAAAGTAGAAAAATACAGCTGCACAACGTATCCAAGCATGGATAATTATTAGCGAGAGACGGTAGCCGATGCTCCTGTAGTCTTTAACATGGCCGTCCACTTGCTCAAACCAATCGGCAAGCTATAAATACTCAACGTCAAATAGTAATGACACTCGACATCAAACAGTAAGGGTTATCTCTGGATGCTGTCACAACTCTCAATGCCAAGGGGTCTGTCAGTGCGGGTGGATCCCTAGATGTTGTCACAACTCTCAATGCCAAGGGGTCTGTCAGTGCGGGTGGATCCCTAGATGTTGTCACATCTCTCAATGCCAAGGGGTTTGTCAGTGCTGAAGGATTCCTAGATGTTGTCACATCTCTCAATGCCTAGAGGTCTGTTAGTGCTGAAGGATTCCTAGATGTTGTCACATCTCTCAATGCCAAGGGGTCTCTCAGTGCCGAGGGATCCTTAGATGCTGTCAGATCTTTAATTGTTGCCAGATCTCTAACTGTTTCCAGATCTATAACTGTTGCCAGATCTTAAACTGTTGCCAGATCTAAATCTGTTGCCAGATCTATAACTGTTGCCAGATCTATAACTGTTGCCAGATCTAAATCTGTTTCCAGATCTATAACTGTTGCCAGATCTCTAACTGTTGCCAGATCTATAACTGTTGCCAGATCTTTAACTGTTGCTATGTCTCTAACTGTTGCCAGATCTAAATCTGTTGCCAGATCTATAACTGTTGCCAGATCTAAATCTGTTGCCAGATCTATAACTGATGCCAGATCTAAAACTGTTGCCAGTTCTAACACTGTTGCCAGATCTAAAACTGTTGTCAGATCTTTAACTGTTGCCAGATCTATAACTGTTGCCAAATCTAAAACTGGTGCCAGATCTTTAAGTGTTGCTAGATCTATAACCGTTGCCACATTTCTAAATATCAATGCATTAACCTTCAAATATTTATACTGCACCTTATCTAAGTAGACTAGATACCTCATGCATGGTTTGCCACACCATCATGGCGAACGGGTTGCCACACCATCATGGCGAACGGGTTGCCACACCATCATGGCGAACGGGTGCAATGAAACAATATTCTACTTCCTAGGGCAATTTTAGGTTTGCACTTGACTAGCAAATCTCAGTGAAAATAATGCTAGCGGGAAGGGAAGGGAGCAGAGATATAGTCCAGGCACCACCAAAACAAATAACTACCACAAGATTTGTAATACAACCCGCGGAGTCTGTCCTGTAGCGCCACGTGTGTCACACGATCAATTATTGCCGTGCATCTGTGACCAAACTGCAGTTGACAGTGGAAAGACAGCTGCAATACAAACAGACATATGCACCAAAGACTGCTCCTGTAACAAGTCCTAATGTCTGCATCCAACAATTCCAATTTATATCTTTGCCACACGCTCGTCGATTCCAAAAATTGCGCCACCAATTTACGAAAATTGCACATAATTTTTGGCCTCAATAACCTGTCGCAGACGAGCTCATTATCAGTGTCGGGGCGGAAGAGGTGTCGGTCAGAGATCATGTTTAACATGCAGATGTCAAACATCTTCATAATCAAGGCAACAAACAAGGAATAACACAGATCAACCAGAAGAACATCAACTCTGCGCAGTTGCCGCCATATTTGATTTCCGTGAAGGGGGAGATTATCCAATGTCTCATTCAAGTGTTTATGACTTGAAGTTTTTGTGGTTGAGCACTGACACAAATTCCGTAACGGGTTCCTACTACTGGCTGTGTCCACTTGTAGTCGAGTGACGGGGCCAATTTTCTCATCGCTTTCTTCAGATGCAATTACGGCCAATCTGCAGCTCTGCACGGATAAGTGTGTACACAATTGATGTCCCCGCACAGACTGTTGGCTAACTCTCTGACTCTAGTTCTACATTTAAACACGACTTATCTAAATTTTAAGACACTCTTTACATGAGCATTTTCTACTGACGGACTGGCTTCTCGATAAGACGTCCGGTACACTTGTAGAAATCTGAGTCAAACCAGCCATTTGAATTTGTTCAATATGAAAATGCTGATTTGTTTAAAGATCCACCCCTCCTGGTCCTGGGTTGGTGAACTGGAGGTCATCTCGGATACGAACCTAATACAAGATGTTGACATGTGAAGATTAATATGTAAACAGATCCTAGGCAAAGGTGAAGGCTAGTCACCCGGAGGCAGAATGGCGTCAGGCAGCGCGATCGCTTACATCAGTCGGCACTTGATGATAATAATGACGATGACGATAATAATGATAGTGATGATGGTTATAAACTGGCCTAGGTACCTGCAAGGGCTGTTTTCTCAAAGGTCTGAGGTTTCGCAGAACCAAACCAGGAAGAGACTTTTCCATACTAGATGGAGAATGTTGTTTTTAAACAATAGACCACGCTACGACGCTAACTCAAAATAGTTCATTTCAGGACCTTACTTCTGCAAATACAAGTACCTAATCAGATACCAAGACAACATTTAGCTATCAGGTAAGATATAGAGAAAACAGTTTTCCAGAATCTTCAGTCAGTTCGAAGGCCAATACTATCATACTGCATTATTTGCCAAGATACCAGACTGCTGTATAGAAGCACATTGAAAAATGTTGGAGCAAAGTAAATCTACTGGGCGTGGAGCCTCACTGAAAGTAAATCTACTGGGCGTGGAGCCTCACCTAAAGTAAATCTACTGGGCGTGGAGCCTCACTTAAAGTAAATCTACTGGGCGTGGAGCCTCACCTAAAGTAAATCTACTGGGCGTGGAGCCTCACTGAAAGTAAATCTACTGGGCGTGGAGCCTCACCTAAAGTAAATCTACTGGGCGTGGAGCCTCACCTAAAGTAAATCTACTGGGCGTGGAGCCTCACTTAAAGTAAATCTACTGGGCGTGGAGCCTGACCTAAAGTAAATCTACTGGGCGTGGAGAATCACCTAAAGTAAATCTACTGGGCGTGGAGCCTCACCTAAAGTAAATCTACTGGGCGTGGAGCCTCACCTAAAGTAAATCTACCGGGCGTGGAGCCTCACTGAAAGTAAATCTACTGGGCGTGGAGCCTCACCTAAAGTAAATCTACTGGGCGTGGAGCCTCATCTAAAGTAAATCTACTGGGCGTGGAGCCTCACTTAAAGTAAATCTACTGGGCATCGAGCCTCACTTATAGTAAATCTACCGGGCGTGGAGCCTCACTTAAAGTAAATCTACTAGGCGTTGAGCCTCACCTAAAGTAAATCTACTGGGCGTCGAGCCTCACTTAAAGTAAATCTACTGGGCGTGGAGCCTCACTTAAAGTAAATCTACTGGGCGTCGAGCCTCACTTAAAGTAAATCTACTGGGCGTCGAGCCTCACCGAAAATCTCACTTAAAGTAAATTACAAGAAGACAGGAAACATAACCGGAGAGAGGAAAAAACACACGCTAACATACCATTAGAAAGATAGAAGAACGATCTTTCTACTTCTTTCTATGAGTGCCGTTCACAATACTTTCTGTTACTTGATTAATTCATAATATTTAACAGCCTCAAATGGTTCCCCTCTCTGTTTATTTATAGAAATGACGCTAACATACCAACCGCAGCAGATGAATAGATCAAGGCGCTAGTGATAAAAGCTAGTCAATCGAAACATATCAGCCATGAGGAAATCACTACAACGGAATCAACCAACCACGCGATGCCCAAAGCCAGCAACCTGATGTAGATGACCTCAAAGTCAGTTCACCAGTTGACGACACCGAATTCCCGGCAACCACTATGATCTGAGTGACAAAGGTCAGTTACTGCCCTAACTATGCTCGCAATACTGAAGACTTTGGAGAACCTACTTGGGAAACCATCTGTGGCAAAGTTAAGGAAAAACAGGGATGGAGTGTGAAAACTAGCAAGCTTATCCACGACACAAAGAAACATATCAGGAACCAATAACAGCTGCCGCATGAGATGGTGGTGATCGCTTCCAGGTGTCACAAGTTCCGACAGTGGATTGTCAAACGCATTAAGCTGAATTACACCGACCAGGAAATAAAAGATCAGCTGAACAATGAAAATCCAGCACAGTTTTGAACCACTCGGTTTAAGACACGACCCATGGACGGAGCTGTGGTGACCACGGAAGGCTATGAAATACCAGACAGAGGGATGATAGACCAGAGGATACAGAGGCCTGAGGAGCAGTACATACCACCTGTACTGCAGTGTTCCAAGGATATAGAGGCCTGAGCAGTACATACCACCTGTACTGCAGTGTTCCAAGGATACAAAGCGGTAACAGCTACTAAAACAACAAGAAGAACTCGTGGAGCAAGGCCATCTCACTAGCTCAAGACACAGCCCAATCCATCACAGTGACACCACCAACGGATAGCACAATAAGGAACACATGACCTAATGAGATTCAAACCTGCACAGTGAGACAGACACGAATAAAGCACTAAACACTGCCCCATAAATAGCAACACAGTTTGAAGCCATAATTATAGCCGATATTGACAAGGATTAGGCTAGCTCCCTAGTCAGAGGTAGAACGTGGCTAATTCAAACTGAACGAACGAACTTTTGCAAAGGGTGAACGGTCAGTGACGCACAAGTGTCTTTTAACAAAACATGGCGAACACTGTGACAGACTGACAGACACACAGAAAAGAGGGATGGATGAGTGAATGTGGAAAGAACAGACAGGCGGACGGGCGACAATGTATATACACAGACAGACAGACAGACAGACACACAGATGAGAGGAGGGACAGAAAGAAGGACGGCGAAACGAACAGACAGATGCATGGACGGGTGGAAAGATATGTGAACAGACAAACATATAGACAGGCAGATAAACAGATATATAAACGCACAGAGAGAGAGAGAGAGAGAGAGAGAGAGAATGAGAGAGAGAGAGAGAGAGAGAGAGACTCATGTCGAGTGTTGTATTTCTCCTTCTCCTACCGTTATATTCAGCACCCAGCTAGAGAAGAAATTCCCCCGTGAAGGCCTCAGCCTGTGATTTCCATTAAACGCCAGCCAGACATGACACAGAACGATCTCTTGTCCCCAACAAGATGTCGCAGATCTGGCCTCCCTCCCCATATATACCATCCCACTGTTGAGAGAACACTCTCCCAGGCTCCGCTACCGTTAAGTCAACAACGAATAACTCATTTGTTAGATCCTGATGTTTATTAGATATATGGTGCTAACCAAATAGTCTTAGGCGAATCAATTGTGGGTGGGTGACTTTAAGAGGGTAATTCCTTGTAATTTCTCGAGAGCCGCTGTGGTTAAGCGGTGGACCCGAACGTCGTGGGTTTTAGTCCGAATGGAACCAGACTTCTGAAAAAAAAAAATGGCCTTGTTTTGAATAGGTACCGAGTAATGTCCTGAGCTGTAAAGGCGACAGGCATGATACTGACAACACCACCAACTGATCGCTGCCTGATCTATAAAATATAGATCTAGCCCTATATACCCAGATCGTGGGGAAAGGTCCTTTACTATACTTTTTACTGCTATACTGTACACATATGACACATAATTAACATATATTTAACACATATATAACACATATATAACACATATATAACACATATATAACACATATATAACACATATTTAACACATAATTAACATATATATAACACATATTTAACACATATATAACACATACATAGCACATATTTGACACATATATAACATATATATAAAAATAACATGTTTTGTCAAACATAGTGCAGATAAACTTTCAATACGCTGGATATATTGTTTTGTTGACAAGAGAATCTTGGTTTTGCAGGAGCTAAATTATATTGGGCCAGATCTCATGTGTGGAGATGAAAGCCGGACAGCGAGTAACGAGCCGTGATCAGCTAGGGACACACACTGAATGCTTTCTAGATGAATATTGAGGACGCCCTGGTCGACAAACAAACACAGAGGCACTAAGATGTGAAAGTGTTTCAAGATCAATGATAGATGCCAGGCTAAAGAGAGAAAAGAATTCTAGCGAACACAACAATAGAGGAGGTAGAAAACAGTTTAGATGGAAAATTAGAGGGCAATAAAGGCGCAGCGAGACAGAGACAGTAGAACATAGAGTGAAAAGCGCGGCCAGAAACAATCAGACATCACCAACGCCACCGACACATCAAACGACAAAGAACGGAGACCGACAGACGTCTGCTCAAGTTCAGGTTGATCAATCAATCAAAAGTAGGAGAGGATCCCCACAGACGTCTGCTCTAAACGTAATGAAGTTGATGGGGGGGGGGGGGGGGGGGGCGATGCTATGGTGAAAATTATAAAAATGATTTAAAAGTATACCTACTGCCTCCAAAAGAAAAAGTATATCTAAGGACTGCAAGAGAAAAAGTATATCTAAGGACTGCAAGATAAAAAGTATATCTAAGGACTGCAAGAGAAAAAGTATATCTAAGGACTGCAAGAGAAAAAGTATATCTAAGGACTGCAAGAGAAAAAGTATATCTAAGGACTGCAAGACAAAAAGTATATCTAAGGACAGAAAAAATAAATAGCATATCTAAGGACTGCAAGAGAAAAAGTATATCTAAGGACTGCAAGAGAAAAAGTATATCTAAGGACTGCAAGAGAAAAAGTATATCTAAGGACTGCAAGAGAAAAAGTATATCTAAGGACTGCAAGACAAAAAGTATATCTAAGGTCTGCAAGAGAAAAAAGTATATCTAAGGACTGCAAGAAAAAAAGTATATCTAAGGACTGCAAGACAAAAAGTGTATCTAAGGACTGCAAGAGAAAAAGTATTATCTAAGGACTGCAAGACAAAAAGTGTATCTAAGGACTGCAAGAGAAAAAGTATATCTAAGGACTACAAGAGAAAAAGTATTATCTAAGGACTGCAAGACAAAAAGTGTATCTAAGGACTGCAAGAGAAAAAGTATTATCTAAGGACTGCAAGACAAAAATTGTATCTAAGGACTGCAAGACAAAAAGTGTATCTAAGGACTGCAAGAGAAAAAGTGTATCTAAGGACTGCAAGAGAAAAAGTATATCTAAGGACTCCAAGACAAAAAGTATATCTAAGGACTGCAAGAGAAAAAGTATATCTAAGGACTGCAAGAGAAAAAGTATATCTAAGGACTGCAAGACAAAATGTATATCTAAGGACTGAGAGAGAAAAAGTATATCTAAGGACTGCAAGAGAAAAAGTATATCTAAGGACTGCAAGAGAAAAAAGTATATCTAAGGACTGTGAGATAAAAAAGTATATCTAAGGACTGCAAGAAAAAAAAGTATATCTAAGGACTGCAAGAGAAAAAACAATATCTAAGGACTGCAAGAGCAAAATTATATCTAAGGACTGCAAGATAACAAAGTATATCTAAGGACTGCAAGATAAAAAAAAAGGATGTCTAAGGACTGCGAGATAAAAAGTATATCTGAGGACTGCGAGATAAAAAGTATATCTGAGGAATGCGAGATAAAAAGTATATCTGAGGACTGCGAGATAAAAAGTATATCTGAGGAATGCGAGATAAAAAGTATATCTAAGGACTGCGAGATAAAAAAAAGTATATCTAAGGACTGTGAGATAAAAAAATAAAATCTAAGGACTGTGAGATAAAAAAAAGTATATCTAAGGACTGCAAGAGAAAATGTATATTTAAGGACTGCAAGATAACAAAGTATATCTAAGGCTTGCAAAATTTAAAAAAAAAGTATATCTAAGGCTTGCAAGATTTTAAAAAAAAGTATATCTAAGGACTGCGAGATAAAAAGTATATCTGAGGAATGCGTTATTAAAAAAAAAAAAATACGTAAGGACTGTGAGATAAAAAAAAAAAGTATATCTAAGGACTGTGAGATAAAAAGTATATCTAAGGACTGCAAGAGAAAAAAGTATATCTAAGGACTGCAAGAAAAAAAGTATATCTAAGGACTGAAAGAGAAAAAAGTATATCTAAGGACTGCAAGAGAAAAAGTATATTTAAGGACTGCAAGATAACAAAGTATATCTAAGGCTTGCAAGATTTTTAAAAAAAAGTATATCAAAGGCTTGCAAGATTTTTAAAAAAAAGTATATCTAAGGACTGCGAGATAAAAAGCATATATGAGGAATGCGTTATTTGAAAAAAAAAATACGTAAGGACTGTGAGATAAAAAAGTATATCTAAGGACTGTGAGATAAAAAAGTATATCTAAGGACTGTGAGATTTAAAAAAAAGTATATCTAAGGACTGTGAGATAAAAAACAAGTATATCTAAGGACTGTGAGGAAAAAAAAAAGTATATCTAAGGACTGTGAGATACAAAAACAAGTATATCTAAGGACTGTGAGATAAAAAAAAAAAAAAGTATATCTAAGGACTGTGAGATTTAAAAAAAAGTATATCTAAGGACTGTGAGATAAAAAAAAGTATATCTAAGGACTGTGAGATAAAAAAAAGTATATCTAAGGACTGTGAGATAAAAAAAAAAGTATATCTAAGGACTGTGAGATAAAAAAAAGTATATCTAAGGACTGTGAGATAAAAAAAAATATATCTAAGGACTGTGAGATAAAAAAAAGTATATCTAAGGACTGTGAGATAACAAAGTATATCTAAGGACTGTGAGATAAAAAAAGTATATCTAAGGACTGTGAGTTAAAAAAGTATATCTAAGGACTGTGAGAATAAAAAAAGTATATCTATGGACTGTGAGATAAAAAAAAAAGTATATCTAAGGACTGTGAGATAAAAAAAAAGTATATCTAAGGACTGTGAGATAAAAAAAAAAAGTATATCTAAGGACTTTGAGATAAAAAAAAAAAGTATATCTAAGGACTGTGAGATAAAAAAAAGTATATCTAAGGACTGTGAGATAATTAAGAGCTCCACAGGGGAGCATGCAGAGCAAGGGTCAGAGGTAGAAAGATCCCTCGTCGTCGATTGTTTCGACCCATTACTTCCCTTACAAACCAAAGGTAGGCCGACCTGGATCATGACCCCAAGCCTCCATCTTCCCCTGGTGCACTTAATCGGACGTTCGGACTGGGACACGACGAAATAGTAACTTTGCAACAGGTATCGTGAGATTTGGTGTTAAACATTGTCGCTGAGGTAGCAAATTAGCCGCATTTCTTCACCAACAGAGTGACAAGCTTATGTTTGGTTTATCGGTCATGTGTCAGACTTTGGCAATTGGCAGACAGGCACTGGCAGATATTTTTAGGGCACTTCGGTTTTTAGGAATGTAAAGCTCCTTTCCACTAGGGGCTCTGACCAGTTTACCGAAGCCACCCCCCACGACGTTCCGTTGCGTCCAAAGCCAGCTCAAATCCCTTTCCGCTGCTTCGCCCAGTTGTTTTAGTGACCGCTTTTGCCCTTTCCTCGCAAACCCAAGTGATTTAGTACATTGTATGAGAAAGTGGAGACAAGTCAGACAAGACGGCGAAGACTTTTTCTGTGTACGCTTCATCTCTTCTCAAATCGTTCATCAGGTCACCGTACTGTTCGAGCTTGTACATTTGATTGATTTTCGGATTGACTCTGGGTACATTTCGAAACCAGGCTGGTCGACCGCCAGTAATTAGTCGCTCACACAGTCAAGTATTGATGACGCGTATGCAACCTTGTTGGCTTTACTTTTAGAGACCTGCCCAACCTTGAGGAAGCACATTGGGCGTGGGGGAGGGGGGTAGGACTGGCCCTCGCGTTGGCCTTCAAAGTGGTTTGATCCACAATGTCCGCCAACTTTTTGAGGACTTTAATAAGGCGCCATGTATAGCGGCTCTGCATAAATGGCATATCGGATCGCTGGTGGCACACCACTTGGCCATGTTGACGCCACAGGGTAAGACATCGTAAGTAGATCTTATGACAAAGCTCAGCCTCAACGTGGCCAGTCGCCAGATCTCACCCCATGTGAGTATTCGTGGCAAGGCGCTCACTAGGTCGATTTACTGACCTTGCTGCGACTGTTGTGCTGGAACAGTCTCGTTTTTAGTGTCCCTTATCTGCTGTATTATCATGTATCTAATGCTACTACTACGACTACAACTGCTGTTGTTGCTGCTGCTGGTGCTACTACTACCACTACTACTCCCATTGTTGCTGCTGCTGGTGCTACAACTACCACTACTACTCCCATTGTTGTTGCTGCTGGTGCTACTACTACGACTACAACTCCCGTTGTTGCTGCTGCTACTACTATGACGATAACTACCGTTGTTGATGTTGCTGGTGCTACTACTACGACTACAACTGCTGTTGTTGCTGCTGCTGTTGCTTCTACTATGACTACAACTGCTGTTGTTGCTGTTGCTGGTGCTACTACTACACCTCCCGTTGTTGCTGCTGCTGTTGCTACTACTATGACTACAACTGCTGTTGTTGCTGCTGCTGTTGCTACTACTACGACTGCGACTGCTGTTGGCTGCTAGCTACTTTAGCTGATGACGCTGTTTATTGGTACACAAAATATTCTGCCTCTTCTTGGCGTTCATCGTCTGTAGACTGGAGGAAAGTCATGGTTGTTCGTCCACTTCTAGACTTAAGTTTTGTTCCAGAAACTGAGTATTGCGTGAACGATTAGTTTTACACATCTGACTTACTTGTATGCAGCCAGTTTGTTTCATGCCTCTCGGGCAGATGGACTCAGACTTCCAAGGAAACTTTGACTATTTAAATCTCCTAATGACCAAACACCCCCTCCCCCCCCCAATCCTCCCCCTTTTCCACAGACCATAAGGAAAAACACTTGTATACTCTGTGCACATATTTGTTGGTCATTGTGTAATGTTTCTTGTCATCTTTGCTTTAGTGGGGAGACGCAGCCTGTTCAAAGCAGACACACACACACACACACACACACGGACACACACAAACACGGACACACACACACACGGAGACAAACACACACACGGACACACACACGGACACACACCAACGGACACACACCCACGGACAAACACGGACACCACACGGACACACAAACGGACACACGGACACACACACACACACAGAGGCAGACCAGAGAAAGAAAAACCAGAAAGAGAGGACGATAAAAAAAATAATTTGTATACCCTCTATGCACTGGAAAGATAATGTTTATACCTTCTATGCACAGGAAAGATCATGTTTGTATCCTCTATGCACAGGAAAGATCATGTTTGTATCCTCTATGCACTGGAAAGATCATGTTTGTATCCTCTATGCACTGGAAAGATCATGTTTGTATCCTCTATGCACTGGAAAGATCATGTTTGTATCCTCTATGCACTGGAAAGATCATGTTTGTATCCTCTATGCACTGGAAAGATCATGTTTGTATCCTCTATGCACAGGAAAGATCATGTTTGTATCCTCTATGCACTGGAAAGATCATGTTTGTATCCTCTGTGCACTGGAAAGATCATGTTTGTATCCTCTATGCACTGGAAAAATAAATGCCACCTAAACAAAAAACTGAACAAACTCAGCATATCAGCAGCCGAGATGAGCAGGCAAACAGACAACTGACTGCTTTAACTGGGTGTTGTTGATAAGCAGCAGTCAACGTACTGCAGCAAGCAGTTTGTGAGGGGACATCAATTGTGTACACACTTATCCGTGCAGAGCTGCAGATTGGCCGTAATTGCATCTGAAGAAAGCGATGAGAAAATTGGCCCCGTCACTCGACTACAAGTGGACACAGCCAGGAGTAGGAACCCGTTACGGAATTTGTGTCAGTGCTCAACCACAAAAACTTCACGTCATAAACACTTGAATGAGACATCGGATAATCTCCCCCTTCACGGAAATCGAATATGGCGGCAACTGTGCAGAGTTGATGTTCTTCTGGTTGATCTCTGTTATTCTTTGTTTGTTGCCTTGATTATGAAGATGTTTGACATCTATATACTGAACAGATTTCTCCGACCGATGCCCTTCCCGCCCCGACACGGATAATGAGCTCGTTTGCGACAAGTTTTTACGGCCAAAAATTATGTGCAATTTTCGTAAATTGGTAGCGCAAATTTTAGAATCGGCGAGCGTGTGGCAAAGATATAAATTGGAATTGTTGGATGCAGGCATTAACACTTGTTACAGAAGCAGTCTTTGGTGCATATGTCTGTTTGTATTACAGCTGTCTTTCCACTGTCAGGTACAGTTTGGTCAGAGATGCACGGCAAGTTGGACAACTGATCACGTGACAGACGGGGGCGCAACAAGGTCTGCCCAGTTAGATTATACACAGTGTGGTAGTTATGTGTTTTAGTGGTCTCTGAACTACATCTTTGCTGCCTTTTTTTTCTCGCTGGTTATTGCCTTCAAATACTGAGATTTTCAAGTTATGAGCAGTTCCAAACCTATCCGGTGACTCTGCACCTCCAACTCTGTGCATGCGGTGCCGTTCCCTGGAGGTAAACTAACAATTTTCTAGCTCCCTCCGATGAGCCTGGAAGTTACCGAAAGTCACGTGTACCCGCTGTTGTCTATTAAGCATGTCCAACGTGCCACGTAGGAAGCAGATGCGTCTGTCTCCAAGCTCTTCCTATCATATAGGGTGACCTCCTCAAAGCGTGGCTATACTGACTTGATCGGTGTCAGTGGCACGGACACAGCTAGCACATCAGCTAGCACATCAGCTAGCACACCAGCTAGCACATCAGCTAGCACACCAGCTAGCACATCAGCTAGCACATCAGCTAGCACATCAGCTACCACATCAGCTAGCACATTAGCTAGCACATTAGCTAACAAACCAGCTAGCACACCAGCTAGCACATCAGCTAGAACACCAGCTAGCACATCAGCTAGCACATTAGCTAGCACATTAGCTAACAAACCAGCTAGCACACCAGCTAGCACATCAGCTAGAACACCAGCTAGCACATCAGCTAGCACACCAGCGGGGCGGTGGTTTGTTCCTATTTCCATCTAATCTGGTTTCTGTATGTTATCTCTCATGTCAAAAATTATCTGGAAAGCAAAGGAGACCGGTGTAAAACTGATCAAATTCCTCAACCAAAATCCGAACTGCTTATATATAATATGTCGTTCGCAATATGTAGGCAAATTTATGGATGTGCAAAGGGGTCTTTTTCCTCACTGTACATGATGTGTGTGTACGAGATGTTACTGTACATGCCATTACTTACTTGATGTTACTGTACATGCCATTACTTACTTGATGTTACTGTACATGCCATTACTTACTTGATGTTACTGTATGCACAATTATTAAGTATTAGACGTACGGAATTGCGACGCTCGTGTTTAATGTGTTGCGAGTTCGACTGGTAATTCCAACGTACACCGATCGAAACCTACTGCTGGCTGCATCGATTTGTATCACTATATGGGTCGTCGCGGGTCGACCCAGCCTAAAATGGGTACCAGGATGGCTGTCCTAGGGAAGTAGAGACGGCCGGCGTAATGCTAACCACATTACCCACCTAATGCCGATTGGTCTGTAAAAATATGGGTGCTCTTGCCACGTGCCCGATGCACCTACAGGCGTGAAAAGGGATCTTTACTTTACTAGACATACTGAATTGTCAAGGCAAATCCACACATTTGCAAATAAAATCACCTTTTAGCAAATTACGTTCGCCAAAACAAAACACATAAACACTTTCACACACACAACACACACAACACACACACACACACACACACACACACACACGCTCAACATATCAATGATGAAAAAGGTTCGGACATAACAAGGAAGCCTAACACTCACACACACACACACACACACACACACACCCACACACACACATACACACAAACGTATACATACACACACACGTATACATACACAGGCATACTTATTACGCTTCAGAAGTACAGGATTAGTAAACTAAATTTACTCATTTGCGAATCAAATTTACCCTCTTGTAAAGGAACGTCATCTTCTTTATGAATCGTATAGAAATGAAATCTAATTTGAGATACTGCTGGCATTAAACATTGGGACATTAGGCGTTGGGAAATTAGACATTGGAAAATTATATATTGGGAAATTAGACATTGGGAAATAAGACATTGGGCACTAAAACATTGAGAAATTAAACATTGGTAAATTATATATTGGGAAATTAGACATTGGGCAATAAAACATTGGGAAATTAGACATTGGGAAATTAGACATTGGGAAATTATACATTGGGCAGTAAAAAATTTCGGGAAATTAGACATTGGGAAATTAGAAATTGGGCAATAAAACATTGGAAAATTAGACATTGGGCAATAACACATTGGGAAATTAGACATTGGGAAATTAAAAGTTGGAAAATTAGGCATTAGTTTGATTTGCTAACGGTGATTTCGACTGCCCCCCCCCCCCCTGCCCCCACCTCCAACAACTAAATGTTTTCTTAGCAAAAGAATGGATTTGGTTTGCAAATAGGTGACTTTGGTCAGCAAAATGATGAATGTCCTTTGCCGCAGGGTGAAATTAGCTTGCCAATCCTCTAGACATGAAAAGCAACTCTGAATGAAAGAATCCGGAAATAACCCGGGCAACAAATGTAGTCGGATGTGTGGGCCAAAAGTCGCAAATATCGCATCTATGCTGTATACAGACATAGCATAATTGCCTCATTCAAACGAACGAACAGAAGAATGAGAATGAAAGAATAGGTAAGAGATTAATTAATAAAAATGAACGATTTAAAAGTAAAGAAAAAAAAAGTATTATTTAAAAAAAGAGAGAGAGAGAGAGAGAGAGAGAGAGAGAGAGAGAGAGAGAGAGAGAGAGAGAGAGGCATCAATAAAGATGCTGGTATATTTGTTACAAATATGCATTTCTAAAAAATATTGGGTAGATGTCAAACAATAGATAAGAGACAGAAAGATAAAATGCTACTGCCTTGAACAAGAAAACACACCCGTCTAAACAAACGAAAGGACAGCCAACAGAAACAGCTGAGAGCACCACAACAACAGCACAGACATGGCGTAGTTGATCTTACCTTGGCATTCTGGGAAATGGTAGAGGCGGAAACTGTGCATACTGGTATGCGTGAAGTATAGTCCACATGGCAGACATGGCGTCAGGGAACGGTTGGTCACACGTCAACGCTCTCTACTCAATATCAGTCTAGTACAGCCCAGAAAACACAGTAGACACACAAGCAACCGCTGCCCTGGCACCACATCTTGGACAAGATGTTCTTCAGTCTAGTCACGAACCCAGGTGAACATTTAAACCTTGTTCGCAAGGGAATGATGATGATGGCTAGGTAGCCGAGCATCCATGGGAATTTGTTCCTTCAGAAATGGCATCTCGAAGTTTGGCAGGAAAGTTTTGTGAGATTGCGTGCATACAGCTTTCTATTATTCTATTTTTTACAGTGTTAACTGATATCATTTCGTTCACAAAGTTTGGTACATGTTTTTCATTTGACTGGTTCACTTTCAATATAGAAATGTTACTCAGTTACCTCTCAAAAACTTATATAGAGCTGAAAAGTTCCTTACGGCTAATAATAAGTCTGCAACACACATGGGTAGAAAATAGTCACTGAAGGAATTAGTAAAGTACACCGGAGGGGGGGGGGGGGGGGGGGGGGTCGACAGTAACTATACATTTAGTAAAGTAAATGCACAGAGATGGATCGACGATGACTATACATTTAGTATATTTCCACATCCAGGGACAAAACTATACTTCCACATCCAGGGTCAAAATTATATTTCCCCACCCAGGGATACAAGTATATTTTCACATCCAGGGACTAAAGTATATTTCCACATCTAGGGCCAAAACTATATTTCTACATCCAGGGACAAAAGTATTTTTCCACATCTAGGGCCAAAACTATATTTCTACATCCGGGGACAAAACTATATTTCCACATCCAGGGACACGAATCTATTGCCACATCCAGGGACAAAAGTGTATTTTCACATGTAGGGACAAAAGAATACATCTACATCGAGGGGAAAAAAGTATACTTCTTCATCCAGGGACAATAGTATATCTCTAAATTCATAGAAACATGTATACATCTATACAGGAACACAAGCATATGTCTACATCCACGGACAAAAGTTTACATCTACATCCAGGGAGAGAAGTATATTTTCCCATCCAGGGACAAAGGTGTATTTCTACATCTAGGGACAAAAGTATATTTATACTTCCAGGGATTTAAAAGACAGTTATACATTCATGGATAGAAAGACTATTTCTGCTATCAGGGTTAGGGGAAAAAATGTTTCTACCACCAGGGATAGAAAGAGTGTTTCTACCACTTGGGACATATATAATGTTTCTACCACCAGGGATAGAAAGAGTGTTTCTACCACTTGGGACATATATAATGTTTCTACCACCAGGGATAGAAAGAGTGTTTCTACCACTTGGGACATATATAATGTTTCTACCACCAGGGATAGAAAGAGTGTTTCTACCACTTGGGACATATATAATGTTTCTACCACCAGGGATAGAAAGAGTGTTTCTACCACTTGGGACATACATAATGTTTCTACCACCAGGGATAGAAAGAGTGTTTCTACCACTTGGGACATATATAATGTTTCTACCACCAGGGATAGAAAGAGTGTTTCTACCACTTGGGACACATAATAATGTTTCTACCACCAGGGATAGAAAGAGTGTTTCTACCACTTGGGACATATATAATGTTTCTATCACCTAAGGGCGAGAGAGAAAGAATACTTTCACACTTAGGGACAGACAACTGGAAGCAAAACAAGAGACCATACCTAAACAGTTAAGACCTTGCCCTAAACTTCTCCCTGGACACTGGTGGTGATTCAAACCCCTCCCAGCCCTCCCACACCCCAGGTCACTGGACCACTTATCTACACCTAAGTCTGTTTTCTGCTTTCTTTTCTTTTCACGTTGGGAATTTCCTTGGCCCGTTTCTAAAAATAATTTGCCTTTCGCGTTCTGACTTTCCGTCGTTAGTTTTGTGGGGTTTGTTTTAGCCAGTTACGCTAAACGATCCCTTTGACCCTGACACACAGTCACACTGCTGGTGAGTCGTCCCTGTCAGTAACCTCAGACCACCTTGCCGACCCTAACGTAAGACAGTCTGAGTCAGTAACCTCAGACCACCTTGCCGACCCTAACGTAAGTCTGTCTGAGTCAGTAACCTCAGACCACCTTGCCGACCCTAACGTAAGTCTGTCTGAGTCAGTAACCTTAGACCACCTTGCCGACCCTAACGTAAGTCTGTCTGAGTCAGTAACCTTAGACCACCTTGCCGACCCTAACGTAAGTCTGTCTGAGTCAGTAACCTTAGACCACCTTGCCGACCCTAACGTAAGTCTGTCTGAGTCAGTAGCGTTAAACCCCCTAGCTGACCCTGCCAATGAGTCTGTCTGTTAGTAGCCTGAAACCACCCACGTAATCCTGTCACATGGTCACACTACCAATGAGTCTGTCTGTTAGTAGCCTGAAACCACCCACGTAATCCTGTCACATGGTCACACTACCAATGAGTCTGTCTGTTAGTAGCCTGAAACCACCCACGTAATCCTGTCACATGGTCACACTACCAATGAGTCTGTCTGTTAGTAGCCTGAAACCACCCACGTAATCCTGTCACATGGTCACACTACCAATGAGTCTGTCTGTTAGTAGCCTGAAACCACCCACGTAATCCTGTCACATGGTCACACTGCCAATGAGTCTGTCTGCTGTACTGATCTGACGAGGTCGACATGTGTAGGTCTCATCTTTTGTTGTTGTCCCATGATGTGTAGACATTCACACAATCCATGGACACGTTATTTAGAAGAGATTACCCCTATCACTGTAATGTTCTACTCAAGTCAAGCATGTGTGTGAACTAACGAAAACTTCACAATCACTTCAGAAGGAAATCTCAAAATCGACGCTACATAGATATTTCCGCGAAAACATAGACAACGAAGAAAATAAGACGGACTGGTTACACGTTCTCGAATGCGCTTGCTGCAACATTACGAGTCCAGTTACTTCCGGTCTATTATCGGGGATAGATTGGATGGTCATTTTATTTGGGCAAGTTATTTTCATCTGGTCACGATATGCTGTTGCATTTCTGACCAAATGTGGACTGTGAATGTATAGTTTCGTCACCCAGTGACTGAGTTATGTACATAATGTGGCATCGTTTTTTTTTTTTTTTTAACAATTACATACTGTTTTGTTTCACGGTGGTTAAATACAGGTTTCGCTGTCCTGTGCGGGCACAACCTGTGCTGCATTTAGTAATCCGTTGATAAAGACTGCTGTCAAAACGATCAGTTACATATTTGTGCGTGTTTTCCCTTTCCCTCCGTTCAACTTTCTAGTCACAGTATGCCTTATAGTCCGTTCATCTAGTTATCTTCTTGGCTGGGTTTTTTTTAAATCGCGGTTCCTGGTAACTTTCGTCATTCAAGTCATCTGTGTAAATCTAGTCTCCTCGTCAGTCAAGTCATCTGTGTAAATCTAGTCTCTTCGTTAGTCAAGTCATCTGTGTAAATCTAGACACTTCGTCAGTCAAGTCATCTGTGTAAATTTAGTCTCTTCGTCATTTAAGGCATCTGTGTAAATCTAGCCTCTTCGTCATTTAAGGCATCTGTGTAAATCTAGCCTCTTCGTCATTTAAGTAATCTGTGTAAATCTAGTCTCCTCGTCAGTCAAGTCATCTGTGTAAATCTAGTCTCTTCGTTAGTCAAGTCATCTGTGTAAATCTAGACACTTCGTCAGTCAAGTAATCTGTGTAAATCTAGCCTCTTCGTCATTTAAGGCATCTGTGTAAATCTAGCCTCTTCGTCATTTAAGGCATCTGTGTAAATCTAGTCTCTTTGTCATTTAAGGCATCTGTGTAAATCTAGCCTCTTCTTCATTTAAGTAATCTGTGTAAATCTAGTCTCTTCGTTAGTCAAGTCATCTGTGTAAATCTAGTCTCTTCGTTAGTCAAGTCATCTGTGTAAATCTAGACACTTCGTCAGTCAAGTCATCTGTGTAAATTTAGTCTCTTCGTCATTTAAGGCATCTGTGTAAATCTAGCCTATTCGTCATTTAAGGCATCTGTGTAAATCTAGTCTCTTCGTCATTTAAGGCATCTGTGTAAATCTAGCCTCTTCTTCATTTAAGTCATCTGTGTAAATCTAGTCTCTTCGTTAGTCAAGTCATCTGTGTAAATCTAGACACTTCGTCAGTCAAGTCATCTGTGTAAATTTAGTCTCTTCGTCATTTAAGGCATCTGTGTAAATCTAGCCTCTTTGTCATTTAAGGCATCTGTGTAAATCTAGTCTCTTCGTCATTTAAGGCATCTGTGTAAATCTAGCCTCTTCTTCATTTAAGTAATCTGTGTAAATCTAGTCTCTTCGTTAGTCAAGTCATCTGTGTAAATCTAGCCTCTTCTTCATTTAAGTAATCTGTGTAAATCTAGTCTCTTCGTTAGTCAAGTCATCTGTGTAAATCTAGTCTCTTCGTTAGTCAAGTCATCTGTGTAAATCTAGACACTTCGTCAGTCAAGTCATCTGTGTAAATTTAGTCTCTTCGTCATTTAAGGCATCTGTGTAAATCTAGCCTCTTCGTCATTTAAGGCATCTGTGTAAATGTAGTCTCTTCGTCATTTAAGGCATCTGTGTAAATCTAGCCTCTTCTTCATTTAAGTAATCTGTGTAAATCTAGTCTCTTCGTTAGTCAAGTCATCTGTGTAAATCTAGCCTCTTCGTCAGTCAAGTCATCTGTGTAAATCTAGTCTCTTCGTCAGTCAAGTCATCTGTGTAAATCTAGTCTATTCGTCATTTAAGTAATCTGTGTAAATCTAGTCTATTCGTCATTCAAGTGATCTGTGTAAATCTAGTGATCTTCAAAATTCGAATTTTCTTAGTAAATCTAGCGATCTCCGTAATTCTTATGGTCTTCGTCCCTCTAGTTTGCGTCGTAATTGTAGAGACCAAGAAACGCCAGAAAACCGGCAATGTTGTTGCACAGGAACCATGTTGTACTCTATGTTGAAGACACAAACAATTGTAGAGATGTTAGGAAGGCAGTAACCTCAACACAAACTCTCACATGTAACAATGAAATACCATACATGTTTGAAATTTACAAAACAACATCACCAAACTACAAAAATAGCATCTCTCTCCCTCCCTCCCCCCCCCCTCTCTCTCTCTCTCTCTCTCTCTCTCTCTCTCTCTCTCTCTCTCTGCCCCTTCTCACTCGCCACCCCCTCTCTCTCTCTCTCTCTCTCTCTCTCTCTCTGCCCCTTCTCACTCGCCACCCCCCCCTCTCTCTCTCTCTCTCTCTCTCTCTCTGCCCCTTCTCACTCGCCACCCTCTCTCTCTCTCTCTCTCTCTCTCTCTCTCTCTCTCTGCCCCTTCTCACTCGCCACCCTCTCTCTCTCTCTCTCTCTGCCCCTTCTCACTCGCCACCCTCTCTCTCTCTCTCTGCCCCTTCTCACTCGCCACCCTCTCTCTCTCTCTCTCTCTCTCTCTCTCTCTCTCTCTGCCCCTTCTCACTCGCCACCCTCTCTCTCTCTCTCTCTCTCTCTCTGCCCCTTCTCACTCGCCACCCCCCCCTCTCTCTCTCTCTCTCTCTCTCTCTCTGCCCCTTCTCACTCGCCACCCTCTCTCTCTCTCTCTCTCTCTCTCTGCCCCTTCTCACTCGCCACCCTCTCTCTCTCTCTCTTTCTCTCTCTCTCTCTCTCTCTCTCTCTCTCTCTCTCTCTCTGCCCCTTCTCACTCGCCACCCCCTCTTGCTGTATCGAACTGAACATTCCTGTCTAGAGCTAAAGAAAAAAGCTTCTAAAAACGTTCAATGATTGCACATTTAATTGATTGAACCTGCTGCAGTGGGTAATTCGATCAGGCAGCCACCCCATGACACCGTGCCTGCCTGCCTGCCTGCCCTGCAAGCAATAGTCACATCTGAATTAGTTTACCTGCAACGGAGACAACAACGCTGCAACATCGACCTGCTGTTGATGTTGTGGGGAGAGGGGGCAAAGAGGCAGACAGGCAGAGAAGGACAGAGAGAGAGATATAGGGACAGACAGATAGCGAGAGTTAAAGGGACAGATATACAGACGGAGGGACGGACGGAGGGAGGGAGGGACGGACGGACGGACGGACGGACAGACAGACAGACAGACAGACAGACAGACAGACAGACAGAAAGACAGACAGACAGACAGACAGACAGACAGACAGACAGACAGACAGACAGACAGACAGACAGACAGACAGACAGACAGACAAGCAGGCAGATGTATTAATGTCTAACTCAGGAAGGTGGCAAGGCGCATGTGTGAGAACTGACCAGGGACTTTATGACAGCGGCCAAAGACTAGCATCGCTACCAGGACAGTTTCTGATCCGTGCTCTCGTGTTGCATTTATTCACGCAGGACATACAGGGAGATCCTGACTGATCAGCACTGTCAGCCAAGTAGGTAAAGCGGTGAGACGATCGACAATGGCCTTGGGTTTGTATTCATATTAAATCGGAATTATTTTTTCCTTAAAATGACCATGGCCCCCACATAGATCCAATCGAATCCAGGGGAAATTCTGGGAAGAAAAGGCTGTCGGCGTGATGTTGGCACTGTCATCTATCGATTCGTATCACTGGCCTGTTACGTCATTGCGTAGAAAACGTTCTGTACTTTGTTGACGAGCTCTTAAGTGAGACAGACAGCAGGACGGACATACCATCAGTAAGTAGCACAGTTAACACCAAAGCCAGAGAATTAGACATAGTAGAAGAATTAGATATCACACAACTGGTGACGGAGCTAAAGACAGAGTTAGATATTACACAATTGGTGACGGATCCAAACACAGTTAGATATCAAACAACTGGTGACGGAGCTAAAGATTACATATCGCACTAATGACGATAGAGCTTGAGATTTTGATATAAAATTACTGACGACAGAGCTCAAGAACTATGTATCAAGTTACTGGCGACGGAGCTAAATAATGATATATTTTATTACTGACGACGGAGCTAAAGAATTAGATATCACATTACTGAGGACGAAGCGAAAGATTTGGATATCACAAGCTAAAGAATTAGATATCACATTACTGAGGACGAAGCGAAAGATTTAGATATCACAAGCTAAAGAATTAGATATCACATTACTGAGGACGAAGCTAAAGATTTAGATATCACAAGCTAAAGAATTAGATATCACATTACTGAGGACGAAGCTAAAGAATTAGATATCACAAGCTAAAGAATTAGATATCACATTACTGAGAACGAAGCTAAAGATTTAGATATCACAAGCTAAAGAATTAGATATCACATTACTGAGGACGAAGCTAAAGAATTAGATATCACATTACTGAGGACAAAGCGAAAGAATTAGATATCACATTACTGAGGACGAAGCGAAAGAATTAGATATCACATTACTCATAAAGAAGCTAAAGAATTAGATATCACATTACTGAGGACGAAGCGAAAGAATTAGATATCACATTACTGACATTACTGAGGAAGCTAAAGAATTAGAAGCAAAAGAATTCGATATCACATTACTGAGGACAGAGCTAAAGAATTAGATATCACATTACTGAGGACGAAGCTAAAGAATTAGATATCACATTACTGAGGACGAAGCTAAAGAATTAGATATCACATTACTGACGACAGAGCTAAAGAATTCGATATCACATTACTGAGGACGGAGCTAAAGAATTAGATATGAAATTACTGAGGACGAAGCTAAAGAATTAGATATTATATTACTGACGACAGAGCTAAAGAATTCGATATCAGGAAGGTCACTAGTGAGGAAGAAAATAATTAGAAGATTTTGAATGGTGACACAGACAGAGAAATAGAAATGAGCAGCACATATGACGATGAACGGGATAGTAGCAGAGATAACTGACCAGTGATGAACTAGTAGCACTCGTTTTCTGAGCTGTTTCAAGTAAAGTCAGTCCAAACAGAATGTACTCAAATGTGATAATACGGTAGTGGACCAGGCGCAGATCCGTATCAGATAAGGTCTGGAAAACGAATGAAAGAATATCACGTTTCATATATCGAATACTTATCGCCTGGCGTAGAATTAACATGTGAGAGAGCCTGCTGACCTGACTTACCATTAACATGCACACATCTACCCATATGCAGATTATTCACAGAAGCCGTGATTCAGTGAGGGCATAGGTTTGAATCTCAGCTATCTTTTCACTGATCCCATAGACTAGACAAGGGCAATACTTTCATTGTGTTGTCCACAAAAGAGGACAAGAAGCAGCTGACAGATGACAGAATGCCTTGAAAGTGACTGTTTACAAAGAAACAGACAGCTCAACCACAGGAATTACCGCTTCTGACGCACTGAAAGATACCTCTGTCAACCAAGGCAAATCTCACAAGAACGGTTGGGGGGGGGGGGGCGAATTTGTGCTACCAGTGCGAAACATTTACCATTTCTACAACTGACGAGCAGGAGATCGTAACAACAGAGATGAGATGTCTAATGAGAGATGCCGATGTGACAAGAAGAGATAAAATCAAGAAAGAAATTTTAAAAAAGACTAGGACTGAAATAGTCACACAATTCATTAAAGAACAACAAATGAGATGGTTTGGCCACCTGATGAAAATGTCCTGGTACCAACTGCCACAGAGAGCTACGCTGAAGAAATATAAGGAACACAGAGCAAGGGGAAGACCACGCAAAATCTGGAGCCACACCATCAGGTGCAACCTCATAGAAATAAACACCAGCTTGTACAACGCATTGGGAAAACGATCCTTATTTCTTCCCCAACACCTCGTTGAGGTATATAGTGGAAGAGAAGAAGAAAAAGAAAAATCACCGCCGGGTGTGCGGTGAGGGATGGGGGCGGGGGGAAGAGGTATGATTTTCAGAGATGGAATAGTTTATTCTTCCGTTTGAAAATAATTCCACCTTAAATTGGAACGAAAGTCAGAAATCCGTGTTCGTTATCATTTAGTTTGCCGCAGATATTCGTAGCGCAAAATTATTCTCTAGAACCTCAAACGTGACAGACTAGCTCACTAGCTGTGACTGTCTACCACATCAGTCGTGACAGACAAGCTCACTAGCTGTGACTGTCTACCACATCAGTCGTGACACACAAGCTCACTAGCTGTGACTGTCTACCACATCAGTCGTGACAGACAAGCTCTCTAGCTGTGACTGTCTACCACATCAGTCGTGACAGAAAAGCTCTCTAGCTATGACTGTCTACCACATCAGTCGTGACAGAAAAGCTCTCTAGCTATGACTGTCTACCACATCAGTCGTGACAGACAAGCTCTCAAGCTGTGACTGTCTACCACATCAGTTGTGACAGACTAGCTCTCCAGCTGTGACTGTATACCACATCAGTCGTGACACACAAGCTCTCTAGCTGTGACTGTCTACCACATCAGTCCTGACAGACTAGCTCTCTAGCTGTGACTGTCTACCACATCAGTCGTGACACACAAGCTCTCTAGCTGTGACTGTCTACCACATCAGTCATGACAGACTAGCTCTCTAGCTGTGACTGTCTACCACATCAGTCGTGACACACAAGCTCTCTAGCTGTGACTGTCTACCACATCAGTCATGACAGACTAGCTCTCTAGCTGTGACTGTCTACCACATCAGTCGTTACAGACTAGCTCTCTAGCTGTGACTGTCTACCACATCAGTCGTGACAGACTAGCTCTCTAGCTGTGACTGTCTACCACATCAGTCGTGACAGACTAGCTCTCTAGCTATGACTGTCTACCACATCAGTCGTGACACACAAGCTCTCTAGCTGTGACTGTCTACCACATCAGTCATGACAGACTAGCTCTCTAGCTGTGACTGTCTACCACATCAGTCATGACAGACTAGCTCTCTAGCTGTGACTGTCTACCACATCAGTCGTGACAGACTAGCTCTCTAGCTGTGACTGTCTACCACATCAGTCGTGACAGACAAGCTCACTAGCTGTGACTGTCTACCACATCAGTCGTGACAGACAAGCTCTCTAGCTGTGACTGTCTACCACATCAGTCGTGACACACAAGCTCTCTAGCTGTGACTGTCTACCACATCAGTCATGACAGACAAGCTCACTAGCTGTGACTGTCTACCACATCAGTCGTGACAGACTAGCTCTCTAGCTGTGACTGTCTACCACATCAGTCGTGAGAGCCTGTTAAAACCAGACGAGAAAATGCCAGAGTAGCCGTTTCAGACAATGCTTTTAATAGTAAACCACACCAACCCTATCAGCCGAACGCACTCACTGTGACAGTCCACCAAACCAACTATCAAACTCACTGTGAAAGTCCACCAAACCAACTATCACACTCACTGTGACAGTCCACGAAATCAACTATCACACTCACTGTGACAGTCCACGAAACCAACTATCACACTCACTGTGACAGTCCACCAAACCAACTATCACACTCACTGTGACAGTCCACGAAATCAACTATCACATTCACTGTGACAGTCCACCAAACCAACTACCACACTCACTGTGACAGTCCACGAAATCAACTATCACATTCACTGTGACAGTCCACCAAACCAACTATCACACTCACTGTGACAGTCCACCACACCAACTATCACACTCACTGTGACAGTCCACCACACCAACTATCACACTCACTGTGACAGTCCACCACACCAACTATCACACTCACTGTGACACTCCACCACACCAACAATCACACTAACCGTGACAGCCGAACACACTAACTGTGACAGTCCACCACACAAACTATCACACTAACCGTGACAGCCGAACACACTCACTGTGACAGTCCACCACACCAACTATCACACTAACCGTGACAATCGTACACACTCACTGTGACACTCCACCACACCAACTATCACACTAACCGTGACAGCCGAACACACTCACTGTGACAGTCCACCACACCAACAATCACACAAACCGTGACAGCCAAACACACTCACTGTGACAGTCCACGACATCAACTATCACACTAACCGTGACAGCCGAACACACTCACTGTGAAAGTTCACCACATCAACTATCACACTTACTGTGACAGTCGAACACGTCCACCACACCAACTATTACACTAACCGTGACAGCCGAACACACTCACTGTGACAGTCCACCAAACCAACTATCACACTTACTGTGACAGTCCACCACACCAACTATCACACTAACCATGACAACCGAACACACTCACTGTGACAGTCGACTACAACAACTATCACATTAACCATGACAGCTGAACACACACACTATGACGGTCCACTACAACAACTATCACACTAACCGTGACAGCTGAACACACACACTATGACAGTCCACCACAACAACTATCACACTAACCGTGACAGCCGAACACACTCACTGTGACAGTCCACCACAACAACTATCACACTAACCGTGACAACCGAACACACTCACTGTGACAGTCCACCACACCAACTATCACACTAACCGTGACAGCTGAACACACTCACTGTGACAGTCCACCACACCAACTATCACACTAACCGTGACAGCTGAGCACACTCACTGTGACAGTCCACTACAACAACTATCACTAACCGTGACAGCTGAACACACTCACTGTGACAGTCCACCACACCAACTACCACACTAAACGTGACAGCTGAACATACTCACTGTGACAGTACACCACACCAACTATCACACTAACCGTGACAGCCGACCACACTCACTGTGACAGTCCACCACACCAACCATCACACTAACCGTGACAACCAAACACACTAACTGTGACAGTCCACCACACCAACTATCACACTAACCGTGACAGCCGACCACACTCACTGTGACAGTCCACCACACCAACTATCACACTAACCGTGACAACCGAACACACTAACTGTGACAGTCCACCACACCAACTATCACACTAACCGTGACAACCAAACACACTCATTGTGACAGTCCACCACACTAACTATCACACTAACCGTGACAGCCGAACACACTCACTATGACAGTCCACCACACCAACTATCACACGAGTGACACCCACTACACACAGTCCACCACACCAACTATCACACTAACCGTGACAGCCGAACACACTCACTGTGACAGTCCACCACACCAACTATCACACTAACCGTGACAGCTGAACACACTAACTGTGACAGTCCACCACACCAACTATCACACTAACCGTGACAGCTGAACACACTTACTGTGACAGTCCACCACACCAACTATCACACTAACCGTGACAGCCAAGCACACTCACTGTGACAAACCACCACACTAACTATCACACTAACCGTGACAGCACAACATCACAGCCGAGCAACACTCACTGTGACAGTGACAGTCATCACTACACCACCACACACTGTAGTCCACACCACTAACCGTGACAGTCCACCACCAAACTATGAACACACTAACTGTGACAGTCCACCACACCAACTATCACACTAACGTGACGCTAAACACACTCACTGAACAAACCACCACACTAACACCTAACCGTGACAGTGACACTGTGACAGTCCACCACACCAACTATCACACTAACCGTGACAGCTGAACAACTACACTGTTCCCAGTGTGACAGCTGAACCACTACTGTGACACACCAACTATCACACTAACCGTGACAGCCAAGCACACTCACTGTGACAAACCACCACACCAACTATCACACTAACCGTGACAGAAAAATCAGTTAAATAGCCATAATTCTCAATGAGCCAAAGCAAATGCAACAACAAAATGTGTCACACAAGTCTCAGGGATATGCCATGTTACAGGATTGACTTTGTGCTATTGACCAATTTGCTCACTTCAGGTCTGTCCCTTACAAAGTTCTCATGCTCTTATGCTACTTGATCTCCAGGTACCTTTTAAACAGCAGGCGCAGGTGGTCTTGACAATATACACCTCTCTGTTACCTGATATTCTGACAAAGTTTGTGTGGTCCTACTACTTTCTGTCCACCTGTGTAAGCTTCTGCATACATCTTTCTCTGTCTGTAATGCCAAGCAATTTCCCCAAAAAGACCAAATTCTTTAATGATGCTAACTGCAATGTATAGCTCAATTACATGTGTAATTGTTAGGTGTAAAATTCTCTGACTCCAGACACGCTACTGATCAAATAGAAGTGAGGTGCCATACCTAAGCGCAAACATCCGCCTATTTTTGAGTTATCAGACAACGATTGGTTTATCGACAACATCTTCATCGATTGTGTCAGTGCCAGACAGTTATGTCAGAAGCAAAACTTGACAGTCGAATGTCAATCATTGTCATCTGACATTTACCTAATGCAGATTTGGTTTGATAATTTCTCAATGGCTGTGTATGTCAGACTGACAGAAACCTGACATGACAGTCACAGAAAGACAACCAGTTGTCACATTTGAGTAATTAAAGAGTGGCATCCATGGCGACGATCAGATGGCAGACGACGGA
>CAJHNH020006124.1:134190-146690 GCA_905116865.2 Candidula unifasciata | reverse complement strand
ATGCACGTAACAGCAAAGGAGAGGACAATGTGTCGTGAAACGGTTGAGAGCCCATGCTTCATTAATGGATAATAAGCAAAAGCAGCTTTTGCAGAAGACAAAGAGGAGGACGCGGAGGATGAGGAGGAAGAAGAAGAAGAAGAAGAAGAAGGAGAAGAAGAAGAAGAAGACGAAGACGAAGAAAAAGAAGAAGAAGAAGAAGAAGAAGAAGAAGAAGAAGAAGAAGAAGAAGAAGAAGAAGAAGAAGAAGAAGAAGAAGAAGAAGAAGAAGAAGAAGAAGAAGAAGACAAAGAAGAAGAAAAAGATAAGTAGTCACTGTTCATCATTTTCTGTCGTGCTGTCAGACTGAGGACGGATTAATTGTTTATTTCTGCACATTCATGTCACATTTAAAAAACGTATAATTCCAACATCATGTTACAGAAACGTATCATTTTAATTTAACAATACGTTTTAGTAATGTAACTTTGCAACATCATGTTTCAGTAATGTAACGTTGCAACATCATGTTTCAGTAATGTAACGTTGCAACATCATGTTTCAGTAATGTAACGTTGCAACATCATGTCTCAGTAATGTAACGTTGCAACATCATGTCTCAGTAAAATCTCAAGTACGCATGCAGTGTATTCTCCGGAGAGTCCGTCCTAATCATCATCATCATCTGAAGGTGGGACACAATTGTTTGTTATTGTGAAGCCTCACCCCGCCTGTCCTCAGCGGCCCAATATCACAGAAGGGTTGAACGGGGTCTATGGGACTTGCGATTTTCATTCGAATGATGACAGTTCGAGTCACATGGTGTTAATCCCTCTTTGTGTGATCGCGGTGAGGTTGTATGTCCCTCACTTCACTGTGGATGGAAGACTGGACAGAGATATAGCAACAACAACAACAACAACAACAGCAGCAACAACAAAAAATACTAAAGGCAAACAAAATAAGTTAGCATAAGGCGCCACTCTCAAGGCATCAATATCAACTTGCACACACAGAACAGCAGCTGACAAATGTGCTATTGGCGCCAACTGTCTGCTATCAGTGCCAGACATGGACAGTCATTGGAAAAATTAAACAAATGTATATAAAGGCACAATCAAAACATGTCAGATGAACTGTGTAAAAAATGCGGTCGTGGAAAACAGACGGCAAGAGTCAGAGTCACCAACGATAAACTATGATCAATGGCAGGCAGGCAACAGGTAAACTGTTTTCTTAAAACATGGACAAATTAAATGGTTTGGTCACCAGGTCAAAATGGAACAAAAATCTGGCAGCCAGAGCGTACTACATGAGAACATCGGGCTAGAAGACAAGAGGTCGACTAAGAAAGTACTGGTAGAAAGAGTAAAAGATACACTGCAGAAATGCATTATAACACTAACACAAACTAGGCAACTAGCAAAACACAGCAAACTACATCCAACTCCTTTCTGCATCGCTTAACAGCATCAACAATTGGACAAACAATAAGTCTATATGTCAGTCGGTGCATGTCACCACAAATATGAATACAAATATTCTTCATAAATCCAATCCGTGAGAGGGAAAAAGGGGGGGGGGGGGGCTGGGACATTAAAGAGGACGAATATCAAACCATTAATCCAATAGGAATTACCTGACAATTGTGCAATCGTCATCAGCCGTCAATGTTGCCTATGTATTCATTAAATACTAAACAAATCAAGTAAAACAAATTCACTAAAAAAAAATTCGGAAAACGTTGCAAGTTTTTAATGATCTATAAACCAGTACAATTATTATTGCTCTATTACTAGGACAGAAGTTTTACTCGTCCAGGTAAGGAAAATATACTCTATGCGACATAAATAAATAAGAAAAGTTTAAAAAAAAAAATATCTTTTGGCTAACCAAAAAAGAAAAAAATGGCTATAATTTGGACTAAGAGTCAGCTTCCATGATGACATCAGGTGATGTCAGCTCTGGCGACTGACGTGATGATTCCTCTGCCTTTCGAGACCATTGACCAGCCCTAGTTTTAAAGAAGTTATCCTATGTTCTTTGTGCTGTTCAGTTTTGAAAGTGTCCAAAAATGTGGTCATTAAAGGGACTGATACGCTGATTAACTATAGAAATTTTTAGATGTCATATCTCGATGAACAAAACCAGAATGTGTGCCCAAGTCGTTTGAAGACTCGGCGGCCAAGTCGGAGGAGGGATGAATATCGACTTTTCGGGCGAATATCAAACGGACATTTCAACTTAAAAACAGGAAGAATTAAAACACACAAAAAGGCGAATCGAATATTGGATTAGACATATGTTGGGGTTTTGTAAGCAGGTGAAAGTCTCTGTGGCCAAGTGGTCTAGTGTTTGTCTCGCGTTCTGAAGTTTGTGGGTTCCTTTCACAGACGCTCGATTTGTTGACAAGAGCACTTTCTTCAGAGATGCCTGGGGATCCTGGCTGGTGCTGCGGAGTTCGTGCTTTTTGCCACGTTGTGCGAACACATCAAGCAAATAAGGGACACAACCAGGTGCAATGAAGGGACACAACTAGATGCAATGAAGGGGCACAACTAGATGCAATGAAGGGGCACAACTAGATGCAATGAAGGGACACAACCAGGTGTAATGAAGGGACACAACTAGATGCAATGAAGGGACACAACTAGATGCAATGAAGGGACACAACTAGATGCAATGAAGGGACACAACTAGATGCAATGAAGGGGCACAACTAGATGCAATGAAGGGGCACAACTAGATGCAATGAAGGGACACAACTAGATGTAATGAAGGGACACAACTAGATGCAATGAAGGGACACAACTAGATGCAATGAAGGGACACAACTAGATGCAATGAAGGGACACAACTAGATGTAATGAAGGGGCACAACTAGATGCAACGAAGGGACACAACTAGATGCAATGAAGGGACACAACTAGATGCAATGAAGTCAACCCTTTCACCTTGAACGTGAACTGAGAACCTCTCATGTGAAATCAGTATTGTGGTGTGGAGTACAACACCAACAGTATCTTTTCATGGAGTGATACGTGCGCAGAATACAGGGAATCAAATGCTACCAGAAAATCCCTATTGTGAAGCTTCTGGGAGAAAATTCAACACATTCCATCGAATCAAGGGAAATAAATAGCGGTGGATTCAAACTAAGAAAATCTAAATATATCAGAATGTCCTACCACTGGAACCCACGGGGCAAAAACAAAATGTGGATGGACACCAAAAAACCTATGGACAGGAGAATTAGAGGCTGTGATATAGGGAAGGGGGTGGTAGGTGGAGACCCCACTGAGTTGTTTGATGGCCTATGCTGCGGCAGGGGCAGAGATTAGAGGAGGAAATCTGGTTAACAAACGATCAAACACTTCAAACCCACACGAGATCTTCTGAAGCGATGTGAAATAGACGAGCAGGCGATACATCATGCTAGCAACAAAACACGGACAAGAACTGAATACAGTTATCATAGACAGCTCCTACCCAGTGTACAAGTCGACTTCAAGACTTGTAGCTCAGAATTCTGAGTCTGGACTGAGCTTACCTAACACATTTTCTACCGGCCCCTGCCATGTATTCTACGGTGAATCTTTCATGTAGTCATTTGAAAATTAACCCATCTCCAGGTTTAAACTCGGACTATCTGGGCTTCAGCCAGTATAATATTAACTCATTCGCTACCAAGCGACTCACCACGCGTTTGATGGTTTTAGTTGACAAGATATGCTCCTGTGAACTGCTTTTCCCCATCCAGCAGTTGCACTAACGCATTCCGTCCCCAGTTTTGACTGTTACTGTAGTATTATCATTGTAACCGACAAGAACCAAACACTGATTCTCACACACTGATTCTTAAACACTGATTCTCAAACACTGATTCTCAAACACTGATTCTCAAACACTGATTCTCAAACACTGATTCTCAAACACTGATTCTCCAACACTGATTCTCCAACACTGATTCTCAAACACTGATTTTCAAACACTGATTCCTTCTAGAATATAACAAGGTAAAATAATACCGGTTTGCAACTAAAGAAATAAATAAGCTTCAGACGGTTACAACCAACTACAGGTGTTACAATGCCGTTACAGAAGATAGGCGAAATACAAATGTAAAACATGTTTATAACAGATTGCAAAGACTGAAGAATGGACAGTTGCAGGGCAGCCAACTTGGCCCACCAGATATCGTTATGTTTTCGCTGCACAAATAACAATATATGGCTGCTAGCGTGTCAGAGACTTGTTCCGTTGTTGTTGTTGTCTCTGCCAAACACTACATGAAGCGTCTCCGTGTGGCTACTTCATAACTATTAACTAACAATGCAACGCCTATATTTGCAGACGTTAAGTTCAACACTCACGGTCCTAAACTTGTCGATTATGCCATGTTTATCTGCTCCTCTTAGTCTTCTTTAAGTGCTAATCAATGCCCAGGAAATTCTTTCATTTACTTGCAGCTGTCCAGGAAGCCACTGAGGCCGTTAGACAAGTAACTATAGGAACCTGGTACGCCGCATATAGCACATAATACTAGATCTATAATTGTATCGGTGAATCGGAACTCGATAACAATAGACAGTCCGCATTGACTCTCCAGTGTATTTCCTCGTACAGTGTCTCCATTTTACGCTGCAGCAACCGGAGCGGTAGGGTTAGTTTTAAACTAAATCCGCCAATACTCGGATTTGAACCGCAGACTTTCAGGAGCGGTAAACTACCGTCTAGCGACTACTCTACCGCGGCCTTTCTAGTGAAAAACCGTGAGAAATAGATTCACTGCTACTGACGGGCACCCACGGAGGGAAACAGATTAAATGAAATACTAGGCCAGGTAAACATCAAGAGACATGATCCACTAGGCCAGATAAACATCAAGAGACATGATCCACTAGGCCAGATAAACATCAAGAGACATGATTCACTAGGCCAGGTAAACATCAAGAGACATGATACACTAGGCCAGATAAACATAAAGAGACATGATCCACTAGGCCAGATAAACATCAAGAGACATGATTCACTAGGCCAGGTAAACATCAAGAGACATGATACACTAGGCCAGATAAACATCAAGAGACATGATCCACTAGGCCAGATAAACATCAAGAGACATGATTCACTAGGCCAGGTAAACATCAAGAGACATGATACACTAGGCCAGATAAACATCAAGAGACATGATCCATTAGGTCAGGTAAACATCAAGAGACATGATACACTAGGCCAGGTAAACATCAAAAGACATAATACACTAGGCCAGATAAACATCAAGAGACTTGATACACTAGGGCAGATACACATCAAAAGATATGATCCACTAGGCCAGATAAACATCAAGAGACATGATACACTAGGCCAGATAAACATCAAGAGACATGATACACTAGGCCAGGTAAACATCAAGAGACATGATACACTAGGCCAGGTAAACATCAAGAGACTTGATACACTAGGCCAGGTAAACATCAAGAGACATGATACACTAGACCAGGTAAACATCAAGAGACATGATACACTAGGCCAGGTAAACATCAAGAGACTTGATACACTAGGTCAGGTAAACATCAAGAGACATGATACACTGGGTCAGGTAAACATCAAGAGACATGATACACTAGGCCAGGTAAACATCAAGAGACATGATCCACTAGGCCAGATAAACATCAAGAGACATGATCAACTAGACGAGATAGATATGTAAACATATGATACACTAAGTAAGATAAACAAAGAAAGATCTAGTGACCACATTGATACATTTTGCCGGCCATTATGTGCACGAGGGAGGGTCAAGTCCGTGCAAGATAACTTTAGTTGTTTTTAGATATGATAACTTTAGTTGTTTTTAGATATGATAACTTTAGTTGTTTTTAGATATGATAACTTTAGTTGTTTTTAGATATGATAACTTTAGTTGTTTTTAGATATGATAACTTTAGTTGTTTTTAGATATGATAACTTTAGTTGTTTTTAGATAGGATAACTTTAGCTGTTTTTATATATGATAACTTTAGTTGTTTTTAGATATGATAACTTTAGTTGTTTTTAGATATGATAACTTTAGGTTACATATGTTTAGGGCGCTTGGTGTTTTCGCTAGCTTTTCATGCTTACATGAATTTCTATAAGTGCCAATCATTGTACGTGAAGTAACGCCTGGTTTCTAAGAAAGTTTAACGGGGGGAAACCCTATTTAAACCAATGAACAGCGTCAAAACACCACGGTGGCGTTTCGTCTCTCAAATAGCGAACCCAGGGTATTAATCGGGCAGTTACAACGACACGCACGCACAAATCAACTTTAAAGCTTTAACCGAGTAATTATTATATAACGTAGCGGTACGGGGGGAAAAAATACTCGAGGTAGTCCAAAGAAAACAACACACAGCACAGTGATCGCCCGGCCTGGCGGAACATCTGGCACTGAAGCAAGGCGTGAGACAACACAAGCCGCCTAATGCTTGCCTGGTCTTGGTATGCACGTGCAGCGTCAAGTCAGTCGTGTCAGTCAGTGAACTTGCCACATAAATGCCTCGGAATTGTTTCTGCCCCAGTTGTGTCTGGGAATTCCACGTTGAAACACGAGATTAAATAAACTATCAATAACGAGAGAATCGCACTATTATACACACCAGAAAATCGAATACTTTGTGGATTGTTTCCCCCGCCGTGCTGAAGGAGCAGCAACAAGAACTGTCAGAACATTCCCTCATACATCAACAGGGGTACGCACAACAGCACAAAGCGCAGTTACGATGGTATGTTTTCAACTACCGCGACCCGACGACGCAACGAGAGCGGGCTGTCTATTCGATGAACAGAATAGCAGGCGGTAGCCGGCACCTATCGCTGGCAGGCAGGGCTACGGGAGTCAGCGGCCGTGGCGATAGCGGTAAATCTTTGCTTTCCCTCCCTCTTTGCTGTCCCAGATCTCTATTCTCACTGTATCGGTGAGTGCAAGGCTACCACTCTCTGAAACCGCGCACTTCCCAGGTCATGCAACAGAATACGCATACACGCGGGCGTTAGCTCCAGCCAACCAAGCGGACAGAGGTGATCTCACACTGGAGGCCAACGGTTGTTCTACAGTTGTTCTTACGCGTCTAAGAATGTATCATTTGTTCTTACATATCCATAAATACACGCAGTAGTTCCTACATGTCGGCGTCTGTGGCTGAGGCGTTGCGCACGTATTTCGTAATGCCGGGGTGCCGGGTTCGATCCCAGCTGCGGGCCTTGCGCTGGTTTCGACAGTAGTAGAAAATCCACAACAGTCAATGCTGGTGTTGGTTATGCAACGTCCTGTAAAGGATACGCAACTAACATGTAGTTCCTACATGTCCATGAATGTATGCACTTGTTCTTACATATCTATAAATGTAGGCACTTGTTCGTACATGTCAATATATGTATGCACTTGTTCTTACATGTCTATAAATGTAGGCACTTGTTCTTACATGTCTATAAATGTAGGCACTTGTTCTTACATGTCTATAAATGTAGGCACTTATTCTTACATGTCTATAAATATAGGCACTTGTTCTTACATGTCTATAAATGTAGGCACTTGTTCTTACATGTCTATAAATGTAGGCACTTATTCTTACATGTCTATAAATATAGGCACTTGTTCTTACATGTCTATAAATGTAGGCACTTGTTCTTACATGTCTATAAATGTAGGCACTTGTTCTTACATGTCTATAAATATAGGCACTTGTTCTTACATGTCTATAAATGTAGGCACTTGTTCTTACATATCTATAAATGTAGGCACTTGTTCGTACATATCTATAAATGTAGGCACTTGTTCTTACATATCTATAAATGTAGGCACTTGTTCTTACATATCTATAAATGTAGGCACTTGTTCTTACATGTCTATAAATGTAGGCACTTGTTCTTACATGTCCATAGATGTATACAGGAATTCCTACATATCCATGAATGTGTTAAGTAGTTCCTAGATGTGCATGAATAAATTTAGTTCCTGAAAATTCTTGTACAAGTGTGCAACGCATAGTGATTAGTAGGGATTATTACCACAGCACTTGATCTGTGTGCCAGGTTATGCGGGTATTCAAGGTAACGAGCGTGCAGATCATCTTGCTGACACTTCAGTTCCTATAGCTGGTCCAGTACTGGACAGAAGCGATGTTATCAATGCCATGCGCTGCACTTACCGTACCGAGCAGCACGTCGAAGGACACGACTCCGTATCCCTCTCTAGACTGATGGGCATGGGGGTGCCGCCTGGAGCTGCGGGAAATGGACATTTCGCTAAGAGGACTAGACGCTTATTTAATCCACACAGAACATTAGTCGTTTTCCCCACGTGAAGCTTTTGAGGAAGAGATCGGAGACTCCATGGATCTGTCTGGAGAGCTGTGGTGATAATCCCTACTAATCACTATACGTTGCACACTTGTACAAGAATTTTATAACCAAATATATTTCCACCAGTTCAGTATTCACCTCTCAAGTACTTTGTTTCGTTTCCTGACTTCTGCTTGTCGTTGATTTACATTTTCTGGAGATAATCGATTACTTGTGTGCGGATATTGATATGTTTGCCTTTCAGCTAAGCTTCGTTGTTTCACCTGTTTTCACCAGTTTTTAACACTGCATGCGGAAGTGAAAGGCCTCGGGTGAAAACGATCGTTTGAAACATGTCTACTGTTTATTGCTTACTGTTTACAAGTAATGCGTGCTACATAGACCTTGATTGCTTGTTGTTGTCAGCTGGTATAAGGAATCTAATATCTATGCCTCCACAAAGTCAAGGCTTCCAGAAAGACTAACAAAAAGCTAGTGTTTCTACCTGTCGGGGCAACAAGATGGAGAAACTATAGGTTGTGCTGTACTTGTTTAATCATAGGTTGTGCTGTACTTGTTTAATCACAGGTTGTGCTGTACTTGTTTAACCATAGGTTGTGCTGTACTTGTTTAATCATAGGTTGTGCTGTACTTGTTTAACCATAGGTTGTGCTGTACTTGTTTAATCATAGGTTGTGTTGTAGTTGTTTAATCATAGGTTGTGTTGTACTTGTTTAACCATAGGTTGTGTTGTACTTGTTTAACCATAGGTTGTGTTGTAGTTGTTTAATCATAGGTTGTGTTGTAGTTGTTTAATCATAGGTTGTGTTGTAGTTGTTTAATCATAGGTTGTGTTGTAGTTGTTTAATCATAGGTTGTGCTGTAGTTGTTTAATCATAGGTTGTGCTGTAGTTGTTTAATCATAGGTTGTGCTGTAGTTGTTTAATCATAGGTTGTGTTGTACTTGTTTAATCATAGGTTGTGTTGTAGTTGTTTAATCATAGGTTGTGTTGTACTTGTTTAACCATAGGTTGTGCTGTAGTTGTTTAATCATAGGTTGTGTTGTACTTGTTTAACCATAGGTTGTGTTGTAGTTGTTTAATCATAGGTTGTGTTGTAGTTGTTTAATCATAGGTTGTGTTGTACTTGTTTAACCATAGGTTGTGTTGTAGTTGTTTAATCATAGGTTGTGTTGTAGTTGTTTAATCATAGGTTGTGTTGTAGTTGTTTAATCATAGGTTGTGTTGTAGTTGTTTAATCATAGGTTGTGTTGTAGTTGTTTAATCATAGGTTGTGTTGTAGTTGTTTAATCATAGGTTGTGTTGTACTTGTTTAACCATAGGTTGTGTTGTAGTTGTTTAATCATAGGTTGTGTTGTAGTTGTTTAATCATAGGTTGTGTTGTACTTGTTTAACCATAGGTTGTGTTGTAGATGTTTAATCATAGGTTGTGTTGTAGTTGTTTAATCATAGGTTGTGTTGTAGTTGTTTAATCATAGGTTGTGTTGTAGTTGTTTAATCATAGGTTGTGCTGTAGTTGTTTAATCATAGGTTGTGTTGTAGTTGTTTAACCATAGGTTGTGTTGTAGTTGTTTAATCATAGGTTGTGTTGTAGTTGTTTAATCATAGGTTGTGCTGTAGTTGTTTAACCATAGGTTGTGCTGTAGTTGTTTAATCATAGGTTGTGTTGTAGTTGTTTAACCATAGGTTGTGTTGTAGTTGTTTAATCATAGGTTGTGTTGTAGTTGTTTAATCATAGGTTGTGCTGTAGTTGTTTAATCATAGGTTGTGTTGTAGTTGTTTAATCATAGGTTGTGTTGTAGTTGTTTAACCATAGGTTGTGTTGTAGTTGTTTAATCATAGGTTGTGTTGTAGTTGTTTAATCATAGGCTGTGTTGTACTTGTTTAACCATAGGTTGTGTTGTAGTTGTTTAATCATAGGTTGTGCTGTAGTTGTTTAATCATAGGCTGTGTTGTACTTGTTTAACCATAGGTTGTGTTGTAGTTGTTTAATCATAGGCTGTGTTGTACTTGTTTAACCATAGGTTGTGCTGTAGTTGTTTAATCATAGGTTGTGTTGTACTTGTTTAACCATAGGTTGTGCTGTAGTTGTTTAACCATAGGTTGTGTTGTAGTTGTTTAATCATAGGTTGTGTTGTACTTGTTTAACCATAGGTTGTGCTGTAGTTGTTTAACCATAGGTTGTGTTGTAGTTGTTTAACCATAGGTTGTGTTGTAGTTGTTTAATCATAGGTTGTGTTGTACTTGTTTAATCATAGGTTGTGTTGTAGTTGTTTAATCATAGGTTGTGTTGTAGTTGTTTAATCATAGGTTGTGTTGTACTTGTTTAACCATAGGTTGTGCTGTAGTTGTTTAACCATAGGTTGTGTTGTAGTTGTTTAACCATAGGTTGTGTTGTACTTGTTTAATCATAGGTTGTGTTGTACTTGTTTAATCATAGGTTGTGTTGTAGTTGTTTAATCATAGGTTGTGCTGTAGTTGTTTAATCATAGGTTGTGTTGTACTTGTTTAATCATAGGTTGTGTTGTAGTTGTTTAATCATAGGCTGTGTTGTACTTGTTTAACCATAGGTTGTGCTGTAGTTGTTTAATCATAGGTTGTGTTGTACTTGTTTAATCATAGGTTGTGTTGTAGTTGTTTAATCATAGGCTGTGTTGTACTTGTTTAACCATAGGTTGTGTTGTACTTGTTTAATCATAGGTTGTGTTGTAGTTGTTTAATCATAGGTTGTGTTGTACTTGTTTAATCATAGGTTGTGTTGTAGTTGTTTAATCATAGGTTGTGTTGTACTTGTTTAATCATAGGTTGTGTTGTAGTTGTTTAATCATAGGTTGTGCTGTAGTTGTTTAATCATAGGTTGTGTTGTACTTGTTTAACCATAGGTTGTGCTGTAGTTGTTTAATCATAGGTTGTGTTGTACTTGTTTAACCATAGGTTGTGTTGTAGTTGTTTAATCATAGGTTGTGTTGTACTTGTTTAATCATAGGTTGTGTTGTAGTTGTTTAATCATAGGTTGTGTTGTAGTTGTTTAATCATAGGTTGTGTTGTACTTGTTTAATCATAGGTTGTGCTGTAGTTGTTTAACCATAGGTTGTGTTGTACTTGTTTAACCATAGGTTGTGCTGTAGTTGTTTAATCATAGGTTGTGTTGTACTTGTTTAACCATAGGTTGTGTTGTAGTTGTTTAATCATAGGTTGTGTTGTACTTGTTTAACCATAGGTTGTGTTGTACTTGTTTAACCATAGGTTGTGTTGTAGTTGTTTAATCATAGGCTGTGTTGTACTTGTTTAATCATAGGTTGTGTTGTAGTTGTTTAATCATAGGTTGTGTTGTAGTTGTTTAATCATAGGCTGTGTTGTACTTGTTTAATCATAGGTTGTGTTGTACTTGTTTAATCATAGGCTGTGTTGTACTTGTTTAATCATAGGTTGTGTTGTACTTGTTTAACCATAGGTTGTGTTGTAGTTGTTTAACCATAGGTTGTGTTGTACTTGTTTAATCATAGGTTGTGTTGTACTTGTTTAATCATAGGTTGTGTTGTAGTTGTTTAACCATAGGTTGTGCTGTAGTTGTTTAATCATAGGTTGTGTTGTAGTTGTTTAATCATAGGTTGTGTTGTAGTTGTTTAATCATAGGTTGTGTTGTAGTTGTTTAATCATAGGTTGTGTTGTACTTGTTTAATCATAGGTTGTGTTGTACTTGTTTAACCATAGGTTGTGTTGTAGTTGTTTAATCATAGGTTGTGTTGTAGTTGTTTAATCATAGGTTGTGTTGTAGTTGTTTAATCATAGGCTGTGTTGTAGTTGTTTAATCATAGGCTGTGTTGTACTTGTTTAATCATAGGTTGTGTTGTACTTGTTTAACCATAGGTTGTGTTGTAGTTGTTTAATCATAGGTTGTGTTGTACTTGTTTAACCATAGGTTGTGCTGTAGTTGTTTAATCATAGGTTGTGTTGTACTTGTTTAACCATAGGTTGTGTTGTAGTTGTTTAATCATAGGTTGTGTTGTACTTGTTTAACCATAGGTTGTGTTGTACTTGTTTAACCATAGGTTGTGTTGTAGTTGTTTAATCATAGGTTGTGTTGTACTTGTTTAATCATAGGTTGTGTTGTACTTGTTTAACCATAGGTTGTGTTGTACTTGTTTAACCATAGGTTGTGTTGTAGTTGTT
>CAJHNH020006124.1:91690-124190 GCA_905116865.2 Candidula unifasciata | reverse complement strand
AGCCACACTGTGAGGCTATGTTTCGGCAGCAGTCAGCCCATGCTTCCCTGTAGCCACACTGTGAGGCTATGTTTCGGCAGTTGTCAGCCCATGCTTTCCTGTAGCCACACTGTGAGGCTATGTTTCGGCAGTTGTCAGCCCATGCTTCCCCGTAGCCACACTGTGAGGCTATGTTTCTGCAGCAGTCAGCCCATGCTTCCCTCTAGCCACACTGTGAGGCTATGTTTCGGCAGCTGTCAGCCCATGCTTTCCTACACCACGGGCGCTGCCAAGTTGTCACTGAGTGGTTTGTTTATTTCTCTGTTTCAGACATCACCAGCAAATGCCAACTGTCAAAGACTCATTCAGCAACACAACTGACAGCTTTTGCCTGTTTCTGGAATGACTGTTTCATTGGCTACAGGAATTAACATGGTCAGCATTATTACTTCATCAGCACCTCGGGCATATGGTGCTGCCCACATAGTTTATAATCCAATCAGCACCTGGAGCATATGGTGCTGCCCTCATAGTTTATAATCCAATCAGCACCTGGAGCATATGGTGCTGCCCACATAGTTTATAATCCAATCAGCACCTCGGGCATATGGTGCTGCCCACATAGTTTATAATCCAATCAGCACTCGATGGCTGGTGTAGTCGCCACGCCGGTTTCTACTTCCGGTGATATTCTCGGGTCCTCAGTGCCAACTGGATCGTCCTGGAAGCAATAGATGTGAACCAGCATCCGTGCACACGGTTATAAACCATATGTGATCTACCACCGGTCACAACATGATACTGGGCTCTGTCGGGGCTCAAACTTCATCACACACCGGTCACAACAGGATACTGGGCTCTGTCGGGGCTCCAACTTCATCACACACCGGTCACACTAAAAGTGATATATTGGTGTTCAAGTGAGAAGCATACACACCTGTACATCGCTGACCCACGTAAAAAGTCAGACGGCAGCGCAGCAGTTTCGCAGCTCTAACAGCTCGCACCCGCATTAAATGCATAAGGTAACAGTGTCAACACCTACAGTCTGGTACTATAATTGCTTTTCATATTTGACATAAGCAGCAGTCACGAGAGACACACATGTGCTATCGCACTGCTGTCATTTTCTGAATATTCAGTTACAAACTCACATCTCCGGAATCAAAAACAATAGGCACTCCCCAGAAATTCACAGCTCACAGTGTCACACCATGCAATGAACTCAGTAGCTGACTGAAGGAACCAGTCCGTGCTAATGGGGATTTCAACCCGTCCTTCGCGACTGCAGGCATCTAGTCGCTGCGTACCCCGGCTGCCCATTAACCACGAAGCAACGTAAAGATTAAGCTATGGAAAAAAGAACATGGCAGTCACCCACAAGACATGAGAGGCTCTGTCATCATCAGGAAGAATAGTAACAGGGGCTGTAGCGGTCAGAAAACGAGGAAGGTTTCACAGTGCATGATATGGCAGAGTAATATAAACAACAGTTGATAAACAATCGCAAGCTAGCATGTGATAACAATGATAAACTATGTACTTAACTAGAATGACAAAGAAAAAACCAACAGTAGAAATAATCTTAATGTGTGTGCGTTTGAGTGCGCGTGTGTGCTGGGAGGACACTGGGTCTCTGACGCCACTAGCAACATCAGATGCTAAATCAACAGGGAGCAGCCGGCAGTTCTTGCCGTGGTTGGTAGATTTGTGTGTGCTGTTGGTTTGACTAATCTTAAACCTGAACTACATATGTTAACTCAACGACACGGAATAGTCTTACACTTAGTATGGGAAATATTGTGTTTTCAAAGAGTTGACTGCATGCAAGCAGACCTTTTGAACATGTGGCCACGGAATCAAACCGGTAAACTCACAGATTGCCAGAATTGATCGCACGCCCATGATTACCATCCATCAAGTATTTGAACCCTGGATACGCCCATGACCATCATTCATCCTGTGCTGCAGCCTCAGGGCTCGTGGCGAAGTTTCCTGGTCATTCCACTCCATCGTTGTCTTTGGTGATGCTCTCTTTAATTCCATGTATGTCTGCTCTGACAGATCTCTGCATGTCTGTTTTATTCAATGTTGCCCTTGGTCTACCCCTTCCATGTTTGTCCAGGTTTTCTTCTTCTTCTTCTTCTTCTTCTTCTTCTTCTTCTTCTTCTTCTTCTTCTTCTTCTTCTTCTTCTTCTTCTTCTTCTTCTTCTTCTTCTTCTTCTTCTTCTTCTTCTTCTTCTTCTTCTTCTTCTTCTTCTTCTTCTTCTTCTAGTGCTCATTGTTACTGACCGTTCAGAATTCAAGAACATCAGCAAGCCAAATTTTCTTCATGTACAGTAAAACTTCGATTAAAAGTCACTCGTTTAACTGTCAGTTTCAGTCACTGGTCATCGTCCAAGAACTGTATACAGTTAGAACTGACTGTACTGTATGTTAGCTGATGTGACTGTACTGTGTGATGGCTGATGTGACTGTACTGTATGATAGCTGATGTGACTGTACTGTGTGATGGCTGATGTGACTGTACTGTATAATGGCTGATGTGACTGTACTGTGTGATGGCTGATGTGACTGTACTGTGTGACGGCTGATGTGACTGTAATGTATGATGGCGGAGGTGACTGTACTGTATGATGGCAGAAGTGACTGTACTGTATAATGGCGGAGGTGACTGTACTTACGTATACAGGTTTTTCTTATTGGATGGGCATTTCCATTTGTTCGGGCCCTCTCTGGTAGATATTGTGGGCCCGTAAACAAACGGCACGTAGTGTGCCCATACAAGCACACGCAAGGCTCCCTAGAGGGTCGTTCTGTCAGTAATTACGGCCCAGTCTCAGCAATAGCAGGCCAGGTTTGTCAGCCATCAAGTATTTGCTGGCGTCGGCATCTCAAGTTAGTGCAGCTGCACCAGTTCCCGGACTGTGTTGGTATCATTGTCAACATTTGCAGCCATTCGACCAATCAGGCCAACATTCCAATCAAACAGTCAGCTTAAAGGACCCTCGTCCCGCCACTGTAGGTATATTGGGCACATAGGGCTGTATTTTATAGGCTAATCGGTACTCGGTGGGTGATGTGGCCAAAATCATGCCGGTCGCCTTTACTTCCCGTGACTATAGGTGGTAACCGTTTAAGGCTGGTGGTAAACTGATGTATGACAAACTAGATGTTGTGAGGGAGGGACCTCTGATGGTGAACTAATGTATGACAAACTAGATGTTGTGAGGGACCTTTGGTGGTGAACTGATGTATGACAAACTAGATGTTGTGAGGGACCTCTGGTGGTGAACTGATGTATGACAAACTAGATGTTGTGAGGGAGGGACCTCTGATGGTGAACTAATGTATGACAAACTAGATGTTGTGAGGGACCTTTGGTGGTGAACTAATGTATGACAAACTAGATGTTGTGAGGGACCTCTTGTGGTGAACTGATGTATGACAAACTAGATGTTGTGAGGGACCTCTGGTGGTGTACTGATGTATGACAAATTAGACGTTGTGAGGGACCTCTGGTGGTGAACTAATGTATGACAAACTAGATGTTGTGAGGGAGGGACCTCTGGTGGTGAACTAATGTATGACAAACTAGATGTTGTGAGGGAGGGACCTCTGGTGGTGAACTGATGTATGACAAACTAGATGTTGTGAGGGACCTCTGGTGGTGAACTGATGTATGACAAACTAGATGTTGTGAGGGACCTCTGGTGGTGAACTGATGTCTGACAAACTAGATGTTGTGAGGGAGGGACCTCTGATGGTGAACTAATGTATGACAAACTAGATGTTGTGAGGGACCTCTGGTGGTGAACTGATGTATGACAAACTAGATGTTGTGAGGGACCTCTGGTGGTGAACTGATGTCTGACAAACTAGATGTTGTGAGGGAGGGACCTCTGATGGTGAACTAATGTATGACAAACTAGATGTTGTGAGGGCTCTTTGGCAGCGAGTGAACAGTGTGGAAGCGCAAAAAGATCATTACGGTCTAAGCAAAATGGCGCTGCGGTGAGTTAACAGGTGATAAAAACTCAAGGGAGACGGATATTCAAATCAAACAGTTTCTGGTGCCATCGAAATTAAAACTCTTCCGTTGCTGCTGAAGATGGGGATGAAGCGATTATGGGAGTGTCCCCAGTTCTGTGGGTTCGATTCTCAATTTAACATTTAAAGCTAGGTCGACCTAGGAGCCAACATCTTGTTTTAAAACAAATTTGGTTCCATGGAAATTTGAATCCCAGTGACTTCAGACTCGCAGCCGAGCGTTTAGCCGCTACACCACGGCAGCTGGCGACAAAAGTGTGGTTACAAACAAATTGGCAAGAACAAGTCAGTGTTAATTTATCGATACCGATTGTGAAAGTATCGACACGATTTCAACAAAGAGCAGCACGATTCCCATTTATGTGAACACGTTTCTGCTGAGAGACACCTCGGCGATGATGCCCAGCGGGGAGGGCAGGGGGTCGATTCCCGGGAACCATATCACGATCTACTTACACAACCAGAAACATCTACATATAAGAAAACATCATGCAGGCAGGAACCATAGCAGTAGACACGGGCAAATTGACAGAACTGTGAATCCCCCCCCCCCCCCCCACCCCCCCACCCCCCCCCCACCCCCCACCCCCAATCTGTCTCTCTTAGAGGCGTTGGACTTGAGATTCAGTTACAGTTTTTTTATCAATGGTTCGAACCGTGTCCGTGTTATTTCGTTTTTAGTATGTGTGAATGTGTGAGCATAAACATATTTATGTCTATGATTTGTATGTGTGTGTATGTCTGTGTTTATTAATGCCCACAAGCGTATTATGCGTGTGAATGTATGGGTATGCATGATCTTGTGTCTATGTGTAAGTTTATGTGTATGTCTATGTGTATGTGTATGTTTATGTCTATGTCTATGTCTATGTGTATGTGTATGTCTATGTGTATGTCTATGTCTATGTGTATGTTTATGTCTATGTCTATGTCTATGTGTATGTCTATGTCTATGTCTATGTGTATGTTTATGTCTATGTCTATGTCTATGTGTATGTCTATGTGTATGTGTATGTGTATGTCTATGTGTATGTCTATGTGTATGTTTATGTCTATGTCTATGTGTATGTGTATGTCTATGTGAATGTGTATCTGTATGTCTATGTGTATGTCTATGTAAATGGGTATGTGTATGGCTATGTGTATGTGAATGTGTATGTCTATGTCCATGTCTATGTGTATGTGTATGTCTATGTGTATGTGAATGTGTATGTCTGTGTGTATGTGTATGTCTATGTCTATGTGTATGTCTATGTGTATGTCTATGTGTATGTCTATGTGTATGTCTATGTGTATGTCTATGTGTATGTATCAGTTTGTTTGTTTGTTTAACGCGTGAGTTCCAGGAGCGTTAAAAAAAAAAAAAAAAGAATACATCCACTGACCCCCTAACAAGCATGTCGTATAAAGCGACTAACTAGAGGTGTTTCCTTCATAGTCGAAGTGAATCTGTTTGAGAGGCCAGGAACTAACAGGTCGCAAACAAGTAAGATCTGTGAAACGGGTGTGCACTAAAATCTTAAATTCTGGAAAGAGCTGAAGTCCAGAGTTGGATGAACAACCAGAAGTTTGTATGAGTAAGTGTGAGTTTGTATGAGTAAGTGTGAGTTTGTATGAGTAAGTGTGAGTTTGTATGAGTAAGTGTGAGTTTGTATGAGTAAATGTGAGTTTGTATGAGTAAGTGTGAGTTTGTATGAGTAAGTGTGAATTTGTATGAGTAAGTGTGAGTTTGTATGAGTAAGTGTGAATTTGTATGAGTAAGTGTGAGTTTGTATGAGTAAGTGTGAGTTTGTATGAGTAAGTGTGAGTTTGTATGAGTAAGTGTGAGTTTGTATGAGTAAGTGTGAGTTTGTATGAGTAAGTGTGAGTTTGTATGAGTAAGTGTGAGTTTTTATGAGTAAGTGTGAGTTTGTATGAGTAAGTGTGAATTTGTATGAGTAAGTGTGAGTTTGTATGAGTAAGTGTGAGTTTGTATAAGTAAGTGTGAGTTTGTATGAGTAAGTGTGAGTTTGTATGAGTAAGTGTGAGTTTGTATGAGTACGTGTGATTTTGTATGAGTAAGTGTGAGTTTGTATGAGTAAGTGTGAGTTTGTATGAGTAAGTGTGAGTTTGTATGAGAAAGTGTGAATTTGTATGAGTAAGTGTGAGTTTGTATGAGTAAGTGTGAGTTTGTATGAGTAAGTGTGAGTTTGTATGAGTAAGTATGAGTTTGTATGAGTAAGTGTGAATTTGGATGAGTAAGTGTGAGTTTGTATGAGTAAGTGTGATTTTTGTATGAGTAAGTGTGAGTTTGTATGAGTAAGTGTGAGTTTGTATATGTATGTGCGTGCTTGAGTATATGTGCGGGTTTGAGTGTGTATGTATGAATGTATGTATAAGTGTGAATGTATGTATGTCTATGTATAAGTGAGAGTGTAAGTACGCGTCTGTGTGTTTGTGTGTGTGTGTGTGAATATGTGTGTGTGAATATGTGTGTGTGTGAATGTATGCGCCTACATGAGTCTACATGTATATATGTTTGTGTGTGAGTACAAGTGATTGAACGCGTGTGAGTGCATGCATGCATGAGTGTGTTTCTGTATGCGTGTTAGGGTATTAATGTTTATGTATGTTTGAAAGTGTGTACACATTCGTTGTTTGATGACCAGAAACATCAGCGGGTTGAGTACCCAAGAGACATCATCAAAACAAGAATTGTTGGCCCCAAAAAAAGCGTGTGTTCTCAGCCTTTCATCCTATTCCCCAGATTTGTCTCCCTGTGATTATTTTATATTCACAAAATTAAAATTACGATTGAAAGACGCTTCTTCAACGATATTGATGACATCCAAGGGGCCGCAACATCGACTTTGAGGGCCATAACAACAGAAGAACAACAGAGGTCGTTCCAGTGCTTGTTAGATCGTGCCACTTGCTGTAACAAAGCACAAGGGGCTTACTTTGAATCAGATACAGGTTATATTTTCAACTGCTGATTATTGTAATTTTTATGGAATTAGAATCATTACTTAATTGTCGGACCTTGTATTATATATTAAATACTTTTGGTCGAATTGGCCACGCAGTGATAGACCTATATTTTAAAAACCAATGCGTACTCAGTGACAACATTCTCTATTGTTCTTTCTAGGATGAAATTTGTTATTTGAAGCTCCACCCTGGCTTTTGCCAGGGGCCGCAATATAGGCAGGCCATAAATATGGCCAAATGTCTGAACGCGGTTTCTGGGACCTCTCCACGGCGATCCTCATCCGCATGGTGGCACTTTGTGTCATCGGGTGTTTATCGCTTGTGTGATGTCCTGGTGGGGTAGAAAGTTAGTCACTCAGTCAGAAATCTGGTCATCCACATGTGGGATGCAAGTTTTCTTTACTCTGAAGCCCCACCCTGGCTCTTGCCAGGGGCCGCAATATAGCCCGGCCATAAATATGGCCTATTGGCTGAACGCGGTTTCTGGGACCTCTCTCCACATGGTGGCACTTTTTGTTCAAGGGCCTCTATCGCTTGGTAAAGTGTATTACTACTAATCAGTGGCTGATGTGTGTGACCATAACATCGGCTGCCTTGTACTTATTTAAGGCTGGTTTGACCTGTACATACATGTGTGTGTTTATGTGTGTGACCGTAACATCGGCTGCCTTGTACTTATTTAAGGCTGGTTTGACCTGTATATACATGTGTGTGTGTTTATGTGTGTGACCATAACATCGGCTGCCTTGTACTTATTTAAGGCTGGTTTGACCTGTATATACATGTGTATGTTTATGTGTGTGACCATAACATCGGCTGCCTTGTACTTATTTAAGGCTGGTTTGACCTGTATATACATGTGTGTGTTTATGTGTGTGACCATAACATCGGCTGCCTTGTACTTATTTAAGGCTGATTTGACCTGTATATACATGTGTGTATGTTTATGTGTGTGACCGTAACATCGGCTGCCTTGTACTTATTTAAGGCTGGTTTGACCTGTATATACATGTGTGTGTTTATGTGTGTGACCATAACATCGGCTGCCTTGTACTTATTTAAGGCTGATTTGACCTGTATATACATGTGTGTGTTTATGTGTGTGACCATAACATCGGCTGCCTTGTACTTATTTAAGGCTGGTTTGACCTGTATATACATGTGTGTGTTTATGTGTGTGACCATAACATCGGCTGCCTTGTACTTATTTAAGGCTGATTTGACCTGTATATACATGTGTGTATGTTTATGTGTGTGACCATAACATCGGCTGCCTTGTACTTATTTAAGGCTGGTTTGACCTGTATATACATGTGTGTGTTTATGTGTGTGACCATAACATCGGCTGCCTTGTACTTATTTAAGGCTGGTTTGACCTGTACATACATGTGTGTGTTTATGTGTGTGACCATAACATCGGCTGCCTTGTACTTATTTAAGGCTGGTTTGACCTGCATATACATGTGTGTGTTTATGTGTGTGACCATAACATCGGCTGCCTTGTACTTATTTAAGGCTGATTTGACCTGTATATACATGTGTGTGTTTATGTGTGTGACCATAACATCGGCTGCCTTGTACTTATTTAAGGCTGGTTTGACCTGCATATACATGTGTGTGTTTATGTGTGTGACCATAACATCGGCTGCCTTGTACTTATTTAAGGCTGATTTGACCTGTATATACATGTGTGTGTTTATGTGTGTGACCATAACATCGGCTGCCTTGTACTTATTTAAGGCTGATTTGACCTGTATATACATGTGTGTGTTTATGTGTGTGACCATAACATCGGCTGCCTTGTACTTATTTAAGGCTGATTTGACCTGCATATACATGTGTGTGTTTATGTGTGTGACCATAACATCGGCTGCCTTGTACTTATTTAAGGCTGATTTGACCTGTATATACATGTGTGTGTTTATGTGTGTGACCATAACATCGGCTGCCTTGTACTTATTTAAGGCTGATTTGACCTGTATATACATGTGTGTGTTTATGTGTGTGACCATAACATCGGCTGCCTTGTACTTATTTAAGGCTGATTTGACCTGTATATACATGTGTGTGTTTATGTGTGTGACCATAACATCGGCTGCCTTGTACTTATTTAAGGCTGGTTTGACCTGTATATACATGTGTGTATGTTTATGTGTGTGACCATAACATCGGCTGCCTTGTACTTATTTAAGGCTGGTTTGACCTGTATAATACATCTGTGTATGTGTGTGTGTTTATGTGTGTGACCATAACATCGGCTGCCTTGTACTTATTTAAGGCTGGTTTGACCTGTATAATACATCTGTGTATGTGTGTGTGTTTATGTGTGTGACCATAACATCGGCTGCCTTGTACTTATTTAAGGCTGGTTTGACCTGTATATACATGTGTGTATGTGTGTGTGATTATGTGTGTGCACGAGCGTGTGTGTATGTTTGCTTTTGTGAGTGCAGATGTGTATATATGTGCATGAGTGTCCGCATATATGCGTGTGTATACGTACTTGAAAATGTACGAGCAGTGTGAGCGCTTGTATGTGGGTATCCATACAGCACAGACAAGCAATCAGTTGACTACAATCTTCGATTGCTCGCGGAAACACAAACAAACAAACAAACAAACAAACAAACAAACAAACAAACAAACAAACATATTGCTAGTTTTGATGAAAATACCAATCACTGCTGCAGGCACGGGTGACTGTGACCCGGGTAAAACCAATCTCCGGGTCGGCTCAGCTTTTATCTACCAACGAGGGGAGGATAATTACTGCAGGTTTCACCTGCGTTTTGCAGGTCGGAGAGTTACATAACTTGGCTGAGAATTGGCCCAAATAAGACCCTTTGATGCCCTCAGCACTTAGAAGATGTTGGTGCCCTGCACCCCCCCCCCCCCCAACCTCAGCACTTAAAAAATGTTGGTGCCGCCCCTCCCCTCCGCCAGCAGTCAACAAATGTTGGTGCCGCCCCTCCGCCAGCAGTCAACAAATGTTGGTGCTGCCCCTCCGCCAGCAGTCAACAAATGTTGGTGCCGCCCCTCCGCCAGCAGTCAACAAATGTTGGTGCCGCCCCTCCGCCAGCAGTCAACAAATGTTGGTGCCGCCCCTCCACCAGCAGTCAACAAATGTTGGTGCCGCCCCACCGCCAGAAGTCAACAAATGTTGGTGCCGCCCCTCCGCCAGCAGTCAACAAATGTTGGTGCCCCTGTCCCCAGCTGTTTCAAGAGCATTATGGGCCCCTGGGAAAACCACTTACATGAATGAAATGTCAATGGTCACTTGACATACAGATTTCAAAAGTTTTCTCGTTTTTTTTTTTTTTTTAATTACAAAGTCTTTGATCAGAACCTAATAAAAATCACATATAACACGTCTGTTTCTGGACTTAACAGATGTTAGGCATCCAGCGTGGCATGTTGTATTGTTTCTCTGATAACATACAAATATATATATATAAACTACAACCGAGAAAAAAAATGCTCAGCTCCAAGGATATGAAAAAAATGTTGGTAGTGGCCCCTCACTTTGTGATTCTCTAAGTACCTGCTTGGTGTACTTAATGGTTAGTCTGGCCCTGAACCAGGTCAATAAACATATGGGAAATACGTGAAGAAAGACAATGCTAATGACGCGATGGTGAAGTAGAGAGGAGGAGGAGGAAGTGAAAAGGATAATAATAATTATAACACTAAAATATTAATAATAATAATAATAATAATAATAATAATAATAATAATAATAATAATAATAATAATAAGAAGAAGAAGAAGAAGAAGAAGAAGAAGAAGAAGAAGAAGAAGAAGATAAAGAAGAAGAAAACTGGAATTTAATATTCGAAAAATTGCTAAACGCTGAGATAATCTCTCTCTCTCTCTCTCTCTCTCTCTCTCTCTCTCTCTCTCTCTCTCTCTCTCTCTCTCTCTCTCTCTCTGTTACCTGTGGAATGTGGACCGTCACTTAACATGGTTGGTTGTCAAGCTGTTCTGAAACGTGACAGAAGGTGCACAAATTAATTAGTGGTCACAACTGTGACGTCAGATAGCATTGAAATTGACGGACGGTAAACAGAAACACCTCAACAGGGAAACGGGCCGGCTAAACAGTAAACAATAAACAACATTCAAAGGCACACTAATGTGTGTGCGACACTGAGAGAAAGAGACACACACACAGACAGACACCGAGAGACAGACCGACAAAGAGAGAGAGAGAGAGAGAGAGAGAGAGAGAGAGAGAGAGAGAGAGAGAGATAGCGAGAGAGAGACAGAATTGTAGACGTTACCGGAAATGAAGAATACTAAGAAAGAGAGGGAATGATACTAGGGACTGATCAAACTGTTCCAGAAACAACGCTCAACAACAAGAACCGACTACAAGCTTGCATCCGGTCCAGGCAAGGACACAGCAGAGAATACATGCAAAAAGATATCAACACTGTTTGAGTTGATCCTGTAGTGACAGGGAGAATCAAGTTAGACATCCAAACATCGAGCGACTTTCCTGGAGTTGTATATTCATGCGCTACACGGAGACTGACGCAACAATCCACCACACACACGTCAACACATGCGCTACACGGAGACTGACGCAACAATCCACCACACACACGTCAACACGTGCGCTACACGGAGACTGACGCAACAATCCACCACACACACGTCAACACGTGCGCTACACGGAGACTGACGCAACAATCCACCACACACACGTCAACACGTGCGCTACACGGAGACTGACGCAACAATCCAACACACACACGTCAACACGTGCGCTACACGGAGACTGACGCAACAATCCACCACACACACGTCAACAAGTGCGCTACACGGAGACTGAAGCAACACTCCCACACACACAAACACACACACACGTCAACACATGCGCTACACGGAGACTGAAGCAACACTCCAACACACACACACACACACACACGTCAACACGTGCGCTACGCGGAGACTGACGCAACAATCCACCACACACACGTCAACACATGCGCTACACGGAGACTGAAGCAACACTCCACCACACACACGTCAACACGTGCGCTACACGGAGACTGACGCAACAATCCACCACACACACGTCAACACGTGCGCTACACGGAGACTGACGCAACAATCCACCACACACACGTCAACAAGTGCGCTACACGGAGACTGAAGCAACACTCCCACACACACACACACGTCAACACATGCGCTACACGGAGACTGAAGCAACACTCCAACACACACACACACACACGTCAACACATGCGCTACACGGAGACTGAAGCAACACTCCAACACACACACACGTCAACACATGCGCTACACGGAGACTGAAGCAACACTCCACCACACACACGTCAACACATGCGCTACACGGAGACTGACGCAACAATCCACCACACACACGTCAACACATGCGCTACACGGAGACTGACGCAACAATCCACCACACACACGTCAACACATGCGCTACACGGAGACTGAAGCAACACTCCAACACACACACAAATCAACACATGCGCTACACGGAGACTGAAGCAACACTCCAACACACACACACGTCAACACATGCGCTACACGGAGACTGAAGAAAAACTCCAACACACACACACGTCAACACGTGCGCTACACGGAGACTGACGCCACACTCCAACACACACACACACACACGTCAACACATGCGCTACACGGAGACTGAAGCAACACTCCAAAACACACAAATCAACACATGCGCTACACGGAGACTGAAGCAACACTCCAACACACACACACACGTCAACACATGCGCTACACGGAGACTGAAGCAACACTCCAACACACACACGTCAACACATGCGCTACACGGAGACTGAAGCAACACTCCAACACACACAAATCAACACATGCGCTACACGAAGACTGAAGCAACACTCCAACACACACACACAATTCAACACATGCGCTACACGGAGACTGAAGCAACAATCCAACACACACAAATCAACACATGCGCTACACGGAGACAGAAGCAACACACCAACACACACACACACACACACACGTCAACACATGCGCTACACGGAGACTGAAGCAACACTCCAACACACACACACACACACACATCAACACATGCGCTACATGGAGACTGAAGCAACACTCCAACACACACACACACACACACGTCAACACATGCGCTACACGGAGACTGAAGCAACACTCCAACACACACACACACACACACGGAGGTAGGTTGTTGACTGAACAGTTGATAAAGGGCCCAGACAATAAGGAGGTAGGTTGTCGGCTGAACAGTTGATACAGGTCCTAGACAACAAGAAGGTAGGTTGTCGGCTAAACAGTTGATACAGGTCCTAAACAAGAAGGAGGTAGGTTGTCGGCTGAACAGTTGATACAGGTCCTAGACAAGAAGGAGGTAGGTTGTCGGCTGAACAGTTGATACAGGTCCTAGACAACAAGAAGGTAGGTTGTCGGCTAAACAGTTGATACAGGTCCTAGACAACAAGGAGGTAGGTTGTCGGCTGAACAGTTGATACAGGTCCTAGACAACAAGGAGGTAGGTTGTCGGCTAAACAGTTGATACAGGTCCTAGACAACAAGGAGGTAGGTTGTCGGCTGAACAGTTGATACTGGTCCTAGACAACAAGGAAGTAGGTTGTCGGCTGAACAGTTGATACAGGTCCTAGACAAGAAGGAGGTAGGTTGTCGGCTGAACAGTTGATACAGGTTCTAGACAAGAAGGAGGTAGGTTGTCGGCTGAACAGTTGATACAGGTCCTAGACAACAAGGAGGTAGGTTGTCGGCTAAACAGTTGATACAGGTCCTAGACAAGAAGGAGGTAGGTTGTCGGCTGAACAGTTGATACAGGTCCTAGACAAGAAGGAGGTAGGTTGTCGGCTAAACAGTTGATACTGGTCCTAGACAACAAGGAGGTAGGTTGTCGGCTGAACAGTTGATACAGGTTCTAGACAAGAAGGAGGTAGGTTGCCGACTGAACAGTTGATACAGGTCCCAGACAAGAAGGAGGTAGGTTGTCGGCTAAACAGTTGATACAGGTCCTAGACAACAAGGAGGTAGGTTGTCGGCTAAACAGTTGATACAGGTCCTAGACAACAAGGAGGTAGGTTGTCGGCTAAACAGTTGATACTGGTCCTAGACAAGAAGGAATTCAGTATGGCACCAGTAGCAAGATCACTATTTCTCGGATATCGTAGGTAATGCCTGACATGTTTCACCTGACACACATTCTGTGTTTGGTTTAGCAGCCAGTCTCTTAGCGCCTCAAAGCTGTGATCGTCAGTTCAACTCCGTTTAAGAAGAAATTCGCGTTTCCATACGCGTGCAACCGAAGATCTCAGCCTTGTAAAACGAGTACGGCCAATTTCTGCAGGAAACGAAAACCTAAATAGAGAGGTGACATTTGTACCACGGGCCGAAATGACACTATCACTTCACACCCTAATTGTAACCCAGGTCACGAGATTGCCTGCACCTACTAGGTTATTGCCGCAGTGCCCGGGCTACAGAGTTATGAAACTGATTCTACCAACGAACCTGAAATAACTGTACTTCCCAAAAGGACAGTGTATAGACTAAGGCTGGCTCCAGAGATGCAGAGGGTCGTACGTTGTGCACACCTTCTCGTGGTTGCCTTGAAATGTTATACTCTGTGAGAGAAGGTGGCACTAAACGAGACACAAACAAACGATCAGAGCAATTAGTCATTCATTTATCTGGAGGTACTCGAGCAGACATCGACTGCTGAAGTGCCCGACAAGAAACGGCAGTGCCCGACAAGAAACGACAGTGCATGAAAATATCCACACAAGATTGAAGAACAAATTTAAAAAAAAAAAAAAACTAGAATAGAAAAGGGACACATTTCCTGAAGATTGTACTCAAGTTTTGTTTTGTCGGAACCAGGGACACGGACAAGTGAATCGACATTATCACACTATTATGTGAAACGTCGACTTGTCTCTTCGGTCGATGCAGACGCCACTTGAAGGCGATTATCACCAATGAATGGACGCTGGGAAGTTTTTATAATTTTTCTTCGTGAGGCGGGCAGTTTTAGCATTTTTCGAACATAATGTCGATTTTGCTCTCAGGACAGTTGTTAGCAAGGAAAACAAATCAGCGAGTAGATGTTGGGGTGAATATTGGTAGCTGCTGCCTGTTAATATTTTCCCCGCGGAAATATGAATACAGTACACACACACATAACTACGCATGCGCAGTCCAGCCAGGCACTGCTGTCTCTAACCTGGCCGCAACAGTCGTGTTCCTGGCTCGTGTCTGTAACAATTCGCCAGATAGAGCACTATTAGGACCCTCTGATACCCAAAGCACTTAAACTATTTTGGTGCCTGCCGTCTCCTTCACCTTTTGACCAGCCGTCTTAACAGCATTATCGGCCCCTAGGCAAGCTAGTGTGCTAGGGCCCCTACCAGAACCACTTACAACAATAAAATAGAAACGGTTCCTTAGCAAGGTGCGCCTACGCCTGACGAGCGAGTGTGTTCAAACAGAACTGGTGCCAGTATCTTTTGTTAGTTGCGTTTCCTTTACAGGATGCTGCAGTAGTTTGCCATTGCTGTCTCATGGATCGGCTCTTGACACCACTGTCAAAACCAACATGAGGCGGTCTGCCCCTGTTAGTGTGTGGTGTTGTGTGTGAGTGTGTGGTGTTGTGTGTGTGTGGTGTTGTGTGTGTGGTGTTATGTGTGTGTGATGTTGTGTGTGTGTGGTGTTGTGTGTGTGTGCGGTGTTGTGTGTATGTGTGTGTAGTGTTGTTGTGTGTGTGTGTGTGTGTGGTGTTGTGTGTGTTGTGAGTGTGTGTGTGTTGTGAGTGTGTGTGGTGTTGTGTGTGTGTGTGTGTGGTGTTGTGTGTGGTGTTGTGAGTGTGTGTGGTGTTGTGTGAGTGTTTGGTGTTGTGAGTGTGTGTGTGTGGTGTTGTGTGTGTTAGTGTGTGTGTAATTCAAAATATAAAATAATATACATAATAATAAACGACACAGTAAAACGTTATTTTCGAAATTAAACAACATCAGAGTCAGACAGAAAATAATGTTTGTTTGTGTGTACTTCCACTTTGAAACGTTTTTTGCCTAATTGTTTTTTTAACTGCAAAGTCTTTGATGAGATCCTCGAATCTTACATAACACTTTTGTTTCTAAACATAACAGAGATCAGTCAGTCAGCCCGCCCTATTGCCATATTGATCTGTAGAATTGTATAATTACACTTCAACAGATCAACTAAACGCTTAGTTTCAATGTAACTGAAAATGCTTGTGCCCCCCCCCCCCCCCTTTTTCCACCTTCCACTTTCCTCCTCCTTTTTGCGATAGACTAAGCAGATGTTTAGAGTGCTGAACAAGTAATCCGGTCCTGATGTTTCACAACTCAGACAGTCAAGTGGGAACAAGGACCGGCCCTGATGGTTCACAACTCAGACAGTCAAGTGGAGACAAGGACCGGTCCTGATGGTTCACAACTCAGACAGTCAAGTGGAGACAAGGACCGGTCCTGATGGTACACAACTCAGACAGTCAAGTGGAGACAAGGACCGGTCCTGATGTTTCACAACTCAGACAGTCAAGTGGGAACAAGGACCGGCCCTGATGGTTCACAACTCAGACAGTCAAGTGGAGACAAGGACCGGTCCTGATGGTTCACAACTCAGACAGTCAAGTGGGAACAAGGACTGATGGTTCACAACTCAGACAGTCAAGTGGAGACAAGGACCGGTCCTGATGGTTCACAACTCAGACAGTCAAGTGGAGACAAGGACCGGTCCTGATGTTTCACAACTCAGACAGTCAAGTGGGAACAAGGACCGGCCCTGATGGTTCACAACACGGACAGTCAAGTGGTTACAAGCAAGCAAGTTGGGACACCGAAACTATGCACGGGTGAATAGAATCGTCGAGAAGAAGGGATAAGAAACAATGACAATCGGAGGACTTCAACAAGGTCTTTAGTCGATGATGATGATGATGATGCTGACCATGATCAGTCTTAGTTCAGAGGCCGCTTGTTCAGTTCTGCTGGTCGCTTCTGTCTGGAGCCGTGAAATTAGTTTGTGAGGTAATCATGTAGACTTGGCTGTAGAGTTCATGTAGACTTGGCTGTAGAGTTCATGTAGACTTGGCTGTAGAGTTCATGTAGACTTGCCTGTAGAGTTCATGTAGACTTGGCTGTAGAGTTCATGTAGACTTGGCTGTAGAGTTCATGTAGACTTGGCTGTAGAGTTCATGTAGACTTGGCTGTAGAGTTCATGTAGACTTGGCTGTAGAGATCTGTAGACTTGGCTGTAGAGTTCTGTAGACTTGGCTGTAGAGATCTGTAGACTTGGCTGTAGAGATCTGTAGACTTGCCTGTAGAGATCTGTAGACTTGGCTGTAGAGTTCTGTAGACTTGGCTGTAGAGTTCTGTAGACTTGGCTGTAGAGTTCTGTAGACTTGGCTGTAGAGTTCTGTAGACTTGGCTGTAGAGATCTGTAGACTTGGCTGTAGAGTTCTGTAGACTTGGCTGTAGAGATCATGTAGACTTGGCTGTAGAGATCATGTAGACTTGGCTGTAGAGATCGTGTAGACTTGGCTGTAGAGTTCATGTAGACTTGGCTGTAGAGTTCATGTAGACTTGGCTGTAGAGATCTGTAGACTTGGCTGTAGAGATCTGTAGACTTAGCTGTAGAGATCATGTAGACTTGGCTGTAGAGATCATGTAGACTTGGCTGTAGAGTTCATGTAGACTTGGCTGTAGAGTTCATGTAGACTTGGCTGTAGAGATCTGTAGACTTGGCTGTAGAGATTATGTAGACTTGGCTGTAGAGATCTGCAGACTTGGCTGTAGAGATCTGTAGACTTGGCTGTAGAGTTCATGTAGACTTGGCTGTAGAGTTCATGTAGACTTGGCTGTAGAGTTCATGTAGACTTGGCTGTACAGATCTGTAGACTTGGCTGTAGAGTTCATGTAGACTTGGCTGTAGAGTTCATGTAGACTTGGCTGTAGAGATCTGTAGACTTGGCTGTAGAGATCTGTAGACTTGGCTGTAGAGTTAATGTAGACTTGGCTGTAGAGTTCATGTAGACTTGGCTGTAGAGATCTGTAGACTTGGCTGTAGAGATCTGTAGACTTAGCTGTAGAGATCATGTAGACTTGGCTGTAGAGATCATGTAGACTTGGCTGTAGAGTTCATGTAGACTTGGCTGTAGAGTTCATGTAGACTTGGCTGTAGAGATCATGTAGACTTGGCTGTAGAGATCTGCAGACTTGGCTGTAGAGATCTGTAGACTTGGCTGTAGAAATCTGTAGACTTGGCTGTGGAGTTCATGTAGACTTGGATGTAGAGTTCTGTAGACTTGGCTGTAGAGTTCATGTAGACTTGGCTGTAGAGTTCATGTAGACTTGGCTGTAGAGTTCATGTAGACTTGGCTGTAGAGTTCATGTAGACTTGGCTGTAGAGATCTGTAGACTTGGCTGTAGAGTTCATGTAGACTTGGCTGTAGAGTTCATGTAGACTTGGCTGTAGAGTTCATGTAGACTTGGCTGTAGAGTTCATGTAGACTTGGCTGTAGAGTTCATGTAGACTTGGCTGTAGAGTTCATGTAGACTTGGCTGTAGAGTTCATGTAGACTTGGCTGAAGAGTTCATGTAGACTTGGCTGTAGAGTTCATGTAGACTTGGCTGTAGAGTTCATGTAGACTTGGCTGTAGAGTTCATGTAGACTTGGCTGTAGAGTTCATGTAGACTTGGCTGTAGAGTTCATGTAGACTTGGCTGTAGAGATCTGTAGACTTGGCTGTAGAGTTCATGTAGACTTGGCTGTAGAGTTCATGTAGACTTGGCTGTAGAGATCTGTAGACTTGGCTGTAGAGTTCTGTAGACTTGGCTGTAGAGATCTGTAGACCTGGCTGTAGAGTTCATGTAGACTTGGCTGTAGAGTTCATGTAGACTTGGCTGTAGAGATCTGTAGACTTGGCTGTAGAGTTCATGTAGACTTGGCTGTAGTGTTCATGTAGACTTGGCTGTAGAGTTCATGTAGACTTGGCTGTAGAGATGATGTAGACTTGGCTGTAGAGTTCATGTAGACTTGGCTGTAGAGTTCATGTAGACTTGGCTGTAGAGATCATGTAGACTTGGCTGTAGAGATCTGTAGACTTGGCTGTAGAGATCATGTAGACGTGGCTGTAGAGATCATGTAGACTTGGCTGTAGAGATCTATAGACTTGGCTGTAGAGTTCGTGTAGACTTGGCTGTAGAGATCATGTAGACTTGGCTGTAGAGATCTGTAGACTTGGCTGTAGAGATCTATAGACTTGGCTGTAGAGTTTGTGTAGACTTGGCTGTAGAGATCATGTAGACTTGGCTGTAGAGATCTATAGACTTGGCTGTAGAGTTCGTGTAGACTTGGCTGTAGAGATCAGTAGACTTGGCTGTAGAGATCTGTAGACTTGGCTGTAGAGTTCATATAGACTTGGCTGTAGAGTTCATGTAGACTTGACTGTAGAGTTCATGTAGACTTGGCTGTAGAGATCTGTAGACTTGGCTGTAGAGATCTGTAGACTTGGCTGTAGAGTTCATGTAGACTTGGCTGTAGAGATCTGTAGACTTGGCTGTAGAGTTCATGTAGACTTGGCTGTAGAGTTCATGTAGACTTGGCTGTAGAGATCATGTAGACTTGGCTGTAGAGATCTGTAGACTTGGCTGTAGAGATCTGTAGACTTGGCTGTAGAGTTCATGTAGACTTGGCTGTAGAGATCTGTAGACTTGGCTGTAGAGATCTGTAGACTTGGCTGTAGAGTTCATGTAGACTTGGCTGTAGAGTTTATGTAGACTTGGCTGTAGAGATCTGTAGACTTGGCTGTAGAGTTCATGTAGACTTGGCTGTAGAGTTCATGTAGACTTGGCTGTAGAGTTCATGTAGACTTGGCTGTAGAGTTCATGTAGACTTGGCTGTAGAGTTCATGTAGACTTGGCTGTAGAGTTCATGTAGACTTGGCTGTAGAGTTCATGTAGACTTGGATGTAGAGTTCATGTAGACTTGGCTGTAGAGATCATGTAGACTTGGCTGTAGAGATCTGTAGACTTGGCTGTAGAGATCATGTAGACTTGGCTGTAGAGATCATGTAGACTTGGCTGTAGAGATCTATAGACTTGGCTGTAGAGTTCGTGTAGACTTGGCTGTAGAGATCATGTAGACTTGGCTGTAGAGATCTGTAGACTTGGCTGTAGAGATCTATAGACTTGGCTGTAGAGTTTGTGTAGACTTGGCTGTAGAGATCATGTAGACTTGGCTGTAGAGATCTATAGACTTGGCTGTAGAGTTCGTGTAGACTTGGCTGTAGAGATCAGTAGACTTGGCTGTAGAGATCTGTAGACTTGGCTGTAGAGTTCATGTAGACTTGGCTGTAGAGTTCATGTAGACTTGGCTGTAGAGTTCATGTAGACTTGGCTGTAGAGATCTGTAGACTTGGCTGTAGAGATCTGTAGACCTGGCTGTAGAGTTCATGTAGACTTGGCTGTAGAGATCTGTAGACTTGGCTGTAGAGTTCATGTAGACTTGGCTGTAGAGTTCATGTAGACTTGGCTGTAGAGATCATGTAGACTTGGCTGTAGAGATCTGTAGACTTGGCTGTAGAGATCTGTAGACTTGGCTGTAGAGTTCATGTAGACTTGGCTGTAGAGATCTGTAGACTTGGCTGTAGAGATCTGTAGACTTGGCTGTAGAGTTCATGTAGACTTGGCTGTAGTGTTCATGTAGACTTGGCTGTAGAGTTCATGTAGACTTGGCTGTAGAGTTCATGTAGACTTGGCTGTAGAGTTCATGTAGACTTGGCTGTAGAGTTCATGTAGACTTGGCTGTAGAGTTCATGTAGACTTGGCTGTAGAGTTCATGTAGACTTGGCTGTAGAGATCATGTAGACTTGGCTGTAGAGATCTGTAGACTTGGCTGTAGAGTTCATGTAGACTTGGCTGTAGAGATCATGTAGACTTGGCTGTAGAGATATTTAGACTTAGCTGTAGAGTTCATGTAGACTTGGCTGTAGAGTTCATGTAGACTTGGCTGTAGAGATCTGCAGACTTGGCTGTAGAGATCTGTAGACTTGGCTGTAGAGATCTGTAGACTTGGCTGTAGAGTTCATGTAGACTTGGCTGTAGAGTTCATGTAGACTTGGCTGTAGAGATCTGTAGACTTGGCTGTAGAGTTCATGTAGACTTGGATGTAGAGTTCATGTAGACTTGGCTGTAGAGATCATGTAGACTTGGCTGTAGAGTTCATGTAGACTTGGCTGTAGAGTTCATGTAGACTTGGCTGTAGAGTTCATGTAGACTTGGATGTAGAGTTCATGTAGACTTGGCTGTAGAGATCATGTAGACTTGGCTGTAGAGTTCATGTAGACTTGGCTGTAGAGTTCATGTAGACTTGGCTGTAGAGATCTGTAGACTTGGCTGTAGAGTTCATGTAGACTTGCCTGTAGAGATCATGTAGACTTGGCTGTAGAGATCTGTAGACTTGGCTGTGGAGATCTGTAGACTTGGCTGTAGAGATCATGTAGACTTGGCTGTAGAGTTCATGTAGACTTGGCTGTAGAGATCATGTAGACTTGACTGTAGAGATCATGTAGACTTGGCTGTAGAGTTCATGTAGACTTGGCTGTAGAGATCATGTAGACTTGGCTGTAGAGATCTGTAGACTTGGCTGTAGAGATCATGTAGACTTGGCTGTAGAGTTCATGTAGACTTGGCTGTACAGATCATGTAGACTTGGCTGTAGAGATTAGATCCTGTCTTGTCTAGTCATTCATGAAACAGCTGGATATGGGTTTGTTGAAGCTCCTGCTACCAGAGTTAGCATTTTCTTATTATCCCTGGCGTCTACTACAGCCCTCCCTTTTTCTGTATATGGTGTTGATACATTTCCATTACCCAGCAAGACGAAGCTTTAAACTGACACTGCCCTCTAGTTCGGCTCCACATAAAGTAGGTACAGGAAAATGTCATAGAAAATGAAGACGGCCGACCTGAAATTGACTACATTTTTTGATGCCCAATATGTAATTTCTACATGAACGTTGCTGTTGACCTGAGCTTAGGACAATGCTAACCAGATTACTGACTCCTCTGTCTGCTAAAGATGACCCACAGTCCACCGAAACTTTCATCAACACGTCACACAAACTTCTTCTTCTTCTTCTTCGTGCTCACCAGGTGTAAACTCTGGAGGAAAGGTTGTTCGTCCACTTCTAGACTGCAGTCTTGATGCAGAACCTGAGTGCTGCGTGAGCATCAGTTCGACAGATCTGACTAATAATGCAGACTGTTGGTTCCTTGCCTATCAGGCAGATGCACTCCGACTTCGAAGAAAGCTCCTAATTAGTCGACTTTTACGATATGCTTTTGGGTAGGCAGTGGGTCTATTCTTGTTTTGCCTTTAGTAGGGCCCCGGAAACCACACGGGGGAGGGGGGAGCCGAGGGGAGGGGAGGATTAAACAAACAAAACGGATAGTCTCAATTCTGCCATGCATTAATATATGTCGAGTCTGAGCAAACACTAGGATACACGATTGGCAGTCATTAGTACACCAGACCAGAGATGTCCCGTATCCTCCATCCGTCTTCTTGTGTTCGGAGAGACACGCAGAGACGGAATGACATAGCGAAGAATGAAACAAACAAGCAAAGAGTGCATCAATTTAGCTGTCACTATCGGACACCAAAAACATGAAACTTACTATGGTCTAACTCCTTGCTAGTCAGTAGAAACCTATTAATTTCCCGACCCCCTCATCTACGAGACAGCGGAGGAACCCAGGCGCCCAGTGCAACAATGCTGCTCATTTCACAGTGCTGGTGACCTGACTGAGATCCGTCGCTGTGTACACAAACCTACAGATGGATCCACGGAAGGTCAGTGCCCCTAATTCCACCAGGGTGTCAGTTCACTGGGCCCCAGATACATCAAATCATCACTAGTCCCTAGTTTCTCTTCTCTAGTCTCGACTTCAGAAACCATTGTTCGCAGATGACTTGTCACAAAGACTGCAGCTCCGCAGTCATGACGCTCTCCGACCATTTTGCAATCCCCGCATGATGACTGCTTCCGGTAGCAGAATTAATGGCACGGACAAGAATTTAATTATTTCCAAATCCACAAGAAGATACCGGGAACATCTAGTACAGCCGGGTTCTGGTCTCTGTGTTAGCTAGCAACTCACGCGTTTCCTCGTGAATCTTCTTGTCCAAAACAAGTATCTGCAAATGTGGACGGCAAGAAATCCTTTAAACCGTTGTGTTGCTGGGCATATGGTGCTCGCTGCACAGACAACCAGTTGTGGGGGATGGGTGTGGTCACAGCCAGGATGGTAGTGTTTATTTCCAGTTTAGGCTGGGTCTACCTGTGAGACCCCCAGCCCACACAGAATTAAACTTTAACAGAAAGGTTTACTTGGTGAATCAAATACAAGACCACTGCAAGCGGACTAGCTACTGCTTTATCGTGGCTCCCACATTCTACCACATGCAACCACCGCTCATCTATGCAAGTTTAATGTCAGCATACCAAATACTCTTCCAACGCACATACTGTTTACACGGCTGATGTCAGAAAACCCTATACTGTTTACACGGCTGATGTCAGAAAACCACATACTGTTTACACGGCTGATGTCAGAATACCATATACTGTTTACACGGCTGATGTCAGAATACCATATACTGTTTACTTGAATGATGTCAGAATACCATATACTGTTTACACGGCTGATGTCAGAATACCATATACTGTTTACACGGCTGATGCCAGAATACCATATACTGTTTACACGGCTGATGTCATAAAACCATATACTGTTTACACGGCTGATGTCAGAAAACCATACACTATTTACACGGCTGATGTCAGGACACCACATCATCAATCAGCAAGTCCTTTACAAAACGTCGCTCTTTTCACGGCACGCCTGAAAGTTTCCCTTTCTCTAGCCAGCTCTCCGGCCCCATGCGCTTTTAGTGCCAATGCATCTTCAATATCTGTTATCTATCTTCGCGGTGGTCGACCCCTTGCCTCGCCTTGCACAAACTGCACCTTCCATTACCGTCTTTTCCAAGCCACCATGATGCTTGATGTGGTTAAAATACTTCAACTTTCGGGACAGGATGCTGTTTATGAGCCAGATCTCCTTGATGTTCAACTCGTTCAGAATGTCGATGTTTTGCCCTCTTCCTGATCCATTGTATTCTAAGAATTTTTCTATAGCATTTCAATTCAAAAGCTCCAATCTTTTTCCGCAATGATGAGTGAGAGTCCAAGACTCACAACCGTAAGTTGTCACAGGAAAAATGCCTGATCCCAAAATTTTTACTTTAACCAATTTACTAACGCATTGCCGTAGGTTCTTCGTGCTATATAATCTCTGCATTGCCAATGCAAGTCTTCTTCTGACTTCTATTGAGCAGTCGCCATTGTTGTTCACTAAAGAGCGAAAGTATTCAAAATCTATTACATTTTCTTCATTTCCGATTGTGATAGGTGGTTTTTGTGATGTATTTACTGAGGAAATGTTTTTAAAAATTCAGAAACAGATTCACTTCTTCGCTGTCTTTGTGCACGGCCAGAATACATTTGTCTAAACCTTGTAGACTGTTGGGAAGGAGAACTGTGTCGTCTGCATGTCTGAGTTCTGGGATAGGAATACCTTCAATTTTTTAGTGGATCAAAGTTCTCATAGGCCTCATCGCTTATTGCCTTTCTCATAACATTTTCAGCAGATATGAGAGGGAGGGTGAAAGAATGCAGCCCTGTTTCCCTCCTTTCTGCACTTCGAACCATTGTGATGTTTCACCAGCTACTCTGACGGCTGCTTGTTGACACCACAAGCAGTCCCAATTCCTAAGGAATTCTCAACTGTTATGTTATTATTTGTAACACAGATTCTCACTTCAAGCTCAAGTGTGGCCAAGAATGCTAGATTTAACCGGCTCAGGCTAGTCAGAAACAACAGAACCGTCCGGGTCTGATAGCATCCATTCCGTGATTGGCCGGCCATAGTAGTGCACTGTGTGGCGATGGGAGACTACAAGTTCTGGTTGTACATCTGAACATGTACCCGGGATAGGCACCTTTGTTACCGTATCTAGCGCGACAAGACAAAGCTTTCGCTCTGTCGAATGTCCGGCAACTGAGAAAGGCGAAGACAGTAGTCGGCATGAATTGGGAGATGTCACTCAACCCGATTGTATTAATTTACCCGCAATCGCCAGAGACTTCAGCCCCTCTCACTTCCTTTTCCCGCCACGTCAAAACGAGACTACAAAACGTCGCCAATTCATAAAAGAAATTGGTACCCAGTTCGCGAACTTGTTTCCTTCACGCCCAACCAGCGAGATGCTATCAGTTAATATGATTGCCCCTTCTCAAATTAAAGAAAGTTACAGCAAATAATAGAATTGTAGAATTACAGTGGCCGAACTGTAGGCACTGAGTCAGCAATCGCAAGGGAGCAGTAGATGGCGCGCGTTGATGCAATATTAAACGTCTGCAAGACCAGGGGAGACAACAACCGCCATGATTATTTCACACTTACCATATTCCAATTTCCACGGCAGGCTGGATGACCTCGCCCTGAACACGTCATCTCCAGCAAATGGTAAAGTCTTAGTACAGTCAACTGTGGTCAGTGTTTCCAATTATAAGTCGCCACATATAAAGCACAGCAGCAAACTAACATATGCAGGCATATCAACGGCCAAGGTTTGTCCCGGCTTTACGCAAGTTGCGCACCAATCCAATCATATCACATAAGCCTCATTTTGCGATCCCGTCCCAATGTGGCACGCAATTTTTCGTTATTTTAAGGCCCCAGCTGTTTTCAGGGGTCTTATTATAACCTGACTGTTGAACGGAGGTTTTTGGGACTTGTGCTCGGGTGATCCTCATCCGACTGATGGCACCTTGTGTCACCGAATGTTTATCCTTGTAAGATCCAGGTGGGGTTGCACATCACTCACTCACTCACTCACTCACTCACTTACTCACTCTCGTGTTAGATTTACATATTGATAGGGCAGTCGGCACGCGGGGAATGACATAATGACGTTAACAACACAACAGTAATGCGTAACAAACAACACAACAGTAATGTGTAACAAACAACACAACAGTAATACGTAACAAACAACACAACAGTAATGCGTAACAAACAACACAACAGACCACTCACAATCTGCTATGCATTCTTCCGCGCAGAAATGCATTTTTATTTCCGAAAATATCTAGGTACACTCAAGGGTAGACGACGAATGACTAAATGGCGCCGTTAACGGCTGTGTATGCAAATGTGAGAAATGAATCAATGACAAAGTTAACCGCTGTGTATGCAAATGTGAGAAATGACTAAATGACAACGTTAACGGCTGTGTATGCAAATGTGAGAAATGACTAAATGGCACTGTTAACAACTGTGTATGCAAATGTGGGAAATGACTAAATGACGCCGTTAACGGCTGTGTATGCAAATGTGACAAATGACTAAATGACGACGTTAACGGCTGTGAATGCAAATGTGAGAAATGACTAAATGACGCCTTTAACGGCTGTGTATGCAAATGTGACAAATGACTAAATGACGACGTTAACGGCTGTGTATGCAAATGTGAGAAATGACTAAATGACGACGTTAACGGCTGTGTATGCAAATGTGGGAAATGACTAAATGACGCCGTTAACGGCTGTGTATGCAAATGTGACAAATGACTAAATGACGACGTTAACGGCTGTGTATGCAAATGTGACAAATGACTAAATGACGACGTTAACGGCTGTGTATGCAAGGGTGAGAAATGACTAAATGGCACCGTTAACGGCTGTGTATGCAAGGGTGAGAAATGACTAAATGGCACCGTTAACGGCTGTGTATGCAAGGGTGAGAAATGACTAAATGACACCGTTAACGGCTGTGTATGCAGGGGGACAAATGACTAAACAACACAGTGAACAACTGTGTACGCAAAGGTGAAAAATGACTAAACAGAACACTGAACACCTGTGTGTGCAAATGTGAGAAATGACTAAACAGAACACTGAACACCTGCGTGTGCAAAGGTGAGAAATGACTAAACAGAACACTGAACACCTGTGTGTGCAAAGGTGAGAAATGACTAAACAGAACACTGAACACCTGTGTGTGCAAAGGTGAGAAATGACTAAACAGAACACTGAACACCTGTGTGTGCAAAGGTGAGAAATGACTAAACAGAACACTGAACACCTGTGTGTGCAAAGGTGAGAAATGACTAAACAGAACAATGAACACCTGTGTGTGCAAAGGTGAGAAATGACTAAACAGAACACTGAACACCTGTGTGTGCAAAGGTGAGAAATGACTAAACAGAACACTGAACACCTGTGTGTGCAAAGGTGAGAAATGACTAAACAGAACACTGAACACCTGTGTGTGCAAAGGTGAGAAATGACGACTAAATGACACCATCAACATTTTTGTAAGCAAGAATAAGAAATTACTAAAGGACAAAATCAACAATTGTGTGTGCAAAGTTAAGAAATGACTAAATGACAAAACCAACAATAGTGTGTGCAAAGCAAAGAAATGACCAAATGACAAAATCAACAGTTGTGTGAGCAAAGGTAAGAAATGACTAAATGACAAAATTTACAATGGTATGTGCATAGCTAAGAAATGACTAAATGACAAAATCAACAATTATGCGTGCAAAGGTGAGAAATGACTAAATGACAAAATAAACAATTGTGTCTGCAAAGCTAGGAAATGACTAAATGACAAAATCAACCATTGTGTGTGCAAAGCTAAGAAATGACTAAATGACAAAATCAACAATTGTGTGTGCAAAGCTAAGAAATGACCAAATCACAAAATCAACAGTTGTGTGTGCAAAGCTAAGAAATGACCAAATCACAAAATCAACAGTTGTGTGTGCAAAGGTAGGAAATAACTAAATGACAAAATCAACAATTGTGTGTGCAAAGGTAGGAAATAACTAAATGACAAAATCAACTATTGTGTGCAAAGTTAAGAAATGACTAAATGACAAAACCAACAATAGTGTGTGCAAAGCAAAGAAATGACCAAATGACAAAATCAACAGTTGTGTGAGCAAAGGTAAGAAATGACTAAATGACAAAATTTACAATGGTATGTGCATAGCTAAGAAATGACTAAATGACAAAATCAACAATTATGCGTGCAAAGGTGAGAAATGACTAAATGACAAAATAAACAATTGTGTCTGCAAAGCTAGGAAATGACTAAATGACAAAATCAACCATTGTGTGTGCAAAGCTAAGAAATGACTAAATGACAAAATCAACAATTGTGTGTGCAAAGCTAAGAAATGACCAAATCACAAAATCAACAGTTGTGTGTGCAAAGCTAAGAAATGACCAAATCACAAAATCAACAGTTGTGTGTGCAAAGCTAAGAAATGACCAAATCACAAAATCAACAGTTGTGTGTGCAAAGCTAAGAAATGACCAAATCACAAAATCAACAATTGTGTGTGCAAAGCTAAGAAATGACTAAATGACAAAATCAACAATTGTGTGTGCAAAGCTAAGAAATGACTAAATGACAAAATCAACAATTGTGTGTGCAAAGCTAAGAAATGACTAAATGACAAAATCAACAATTGTGTGTGCAAAGCTAAGAAATGACTAAATGACAAAATCAACAATTGTGTGTGCAAAGCTAAGAAATGACTAAATGACAAAATCAACAATTGTGTGTGCAAAGCTAAGAAATGACTAAATGACAAAATCAACAATTGTGTGTGCAAAGCTAAGAAATGACTAAATGACAAAATCAACAATTGTGTGTGCAAAGCTAAGAAATGACTAAATGACAAAATCAACAATTGTGTGTGCAAAGCTAAGAAATGACTAAATGACAAAATCAACAATTGTGTGTGCAAAGCTAAGAAATGACTAAATGACAAAATCAACAATTGTGTGTGCAAAGCTAAGAAATGACTAAATGACAAAATCAACAATTGTGTGTGCCAAGGTGAGAAATGACTAAATGACACCATCAACAGCTGCGAATGCAAGGGTGGGAAATGACACATTTAACAATTGTGTATACAAGGGTGGGAAATGACACATTTAACAATTGTGTATACAAGGGTGGGAAATGACACATTTAACAGCTGTGTATGCAAGGGTGGGAAATGACACCTTTAACAGCTGTGTATACAAGGGTGGGAAATGACACCTTTAACAGCTGTGTATATAAGGGTGGGAAATGACACCATTTACAGCTGTGTATGCAGGGGGGGATGACATATTTAACAGCTGTGCATGCAAGGGTGGGAAATGACACATTGAACAGCTTTGCATGCAGGGAGAGGGGGGGGGGGTGACAAATTTAACAGCTATGCATGCAAGGGTGAAAAAGGACTGATACCATCTGTGGGTGCACAGGAGGTAGAACAGGAGAGACAAAGGACGCGGGGCGAGCTAATGAAAATATGTTTGTGGTTGCCAACAGCTTGAGATCCACTCGGCCGTGCATCGTAACAACGCCCAGTGAGCTATGACGTCGATGTTGATCAGATCAGGTCACGCAAATAAAATAAAAAAATGTCTCGTAAAGGCAGACATAGACAGACGTAAGTATATTCTAGACATACAGGTCTAGGACATAGGCAGACGTAAGTATATTCTAGACATACAGGTCTAGGACATAGACAGACGTAAGTATATTCTAGACATACATGTCTAGAACTATACAGACATAAGTATATTCTAGACATACATGTCTAGAACGTATACAGACATAAGTATATTCTAGACATACATGTCTAGAACTTATACAGACGTAAGTATATTCTAGACATACATGTCTAGAACGTATACAGACATAAGTATATTCTAGACATACATGTCTAGAACGTATACAGACATAAGTTTATTCTAGAAATACAGGTCTAGGACATAGACAGACGTAAGTATATTCTAGACATACATGTCTAGAACGTATACAGACATAAGTATATTCTAGATATACATGTCTAGAACGTATACAGACATAAGTATATTCTAGACATACAGGTCTAGGACATAGACAGACGTAAGTATATTCTAGACATACATGTCTAGAACGTATACAGACATAAGTATATTCTAGACATACATGTCTAGAACGTATACAGACATAAGTATATTCTAGACATACATGTCTAGAACATATAGAGACATAAGTATATTCTAGACATACAGGTCTAGGACATAGACAGAGGTAAGTATATTCTAGACATACATGTCTAGAACGTATACAGACATAAGTATATTCTAGACATACATGTCTAGAACGTATACAGACGTAAGTATATTCTAGACATACAGGTCTAGAACGTATACAGACATAAGTATATTCTAGACATACAGGTCTAGAACGTATACAGACGTAAGTATAATCTAGACATACAGGTCTAGAACATAGACAGACGTAAGTATATTCTAGACATACAGGTCTAGAACATAGACAGACGTAAGTATATTCTAGACATACAGGTCTAGGACATAGACAGACGTAAGTATATTCTAGACATACAGGTCTAGAACATAGGCAGACGTAAGTATATTCTAGGCATACAGTCTAGAACGTATACAGACATAAGTATATTCTAGACATACAGGTCTAGAACGTACACAGACATAAATATAATTTAAGCATACATGTCTAGAACGTACACAGACGTAAATATACTGTAGACATAAAGGTCTGTAAAGCACAAAGACCTAAATATATTCTAGATATAAAAGTCTGTAACGTACACACACATAAATATATCATAGATATACAGGTTTAGATTTAAGAAGATGTAAATACATCAGAGAAATACGGGTCTAGAATTTAAACAGATGCGAATACATTATCGACATCTAGGTCTAAAGTGCATGCATGTGTAAATGGGTTATCGCCTTCCAGGCTAGAGGACAGACAGAAACCTACCTGAGACTCATGGCTATCCTCTCCTCATTGAGCCACTGAAATTGAGAAATGAGAATGTTTCAACTGGTGCATAACTGACACTTAAACAGTGGTGGGAACTACAACCTGAGAACAGCAGAAAATGAGACGGAGGAGGAGGCTAGAGAGGGCAGGAGGAGAAGAAGAAGAGGGGGGAAGAGGTTGAAAGGAAGAAGAGAGGAGAAGAAGGAGCAGGAAGAGGAGGGGAGGAGGAACACAAGAAGAAGGAGGAGAAGGAGGAGAAGAAGAAGAGGAGGATAAAGAAGAAGAAGAAGAAGAAGAAGAGGGGGATGAAGAAGAAGAAGAAGAAGATGATGATGATGATGATGACGAGGCAGAGAAAGAAAAAGAAGAAGATGCTGACGATGATGAGGAGGTGGAGGAAGAAGAAGAAGGCATTACCGATCACCAACCAGTGATTTATTCCCATACAATAACGCTGTCAACAAATATCCACTGATTGCCTACAGCCGAAGACACTGACAACAATCGGCTCGATAAGTGAAGCCTCTGCAGTGTGTGTTTCTTTGTTGTGCGCCGACCTTGTGTGGGAACCTGCGGAGACAGACGCCATTCAACTCACGGTAACCAGGGAATCCCTGCACGTGCAACCTCGACGACAAACACTTCTATGCCATCTCGACGACAAACACTTCTATGCCATCTCGACGACAAACACTTCTATGCCACCTCGACGACAAACACTTCTATGCCACCTCGACGACAAACACATCTATGCCACCTCGACGACAAACACTTCTATGCCACCTCACCTCGACGACAAACACTTCTATGCCACCTCGACGACAAACACTTCTATGCCACCTCACCTCGACGACAAACACTTCTATGCCACCTCACCTCGACGACAAACACTTCTATGCCACCTCACCTCGACGACAAACACTTCTATGCCACCTCACCTCGACGACAAACACTTCTATGCCACCTCACCTCGACGACAAACACATCTATGCCACCTCACCTCGACGACAAACACATCTATGCCACCTCACCTCGACGACAAACACTTCTATGCCACCTCACCTCGACGACAAACACTTCTATGCCACCTCACCTCGACGACAAACACTTCTATGCCACCTCGACGACAAACACTTCTATGCCACCTCGACGACAAACACATCTATGCCACCTCGACGACAAACACTATCTATGCCACCTCGACGACAAACACATCTATGCCACCTCGACGACAAACACTTCTATGCCACCTCGACGACAAACACTTCTATGCCACCTCGACGACAAACACTTCTATGCCACCTCGACGACAAACACTTCTATGCCACCTCGACGACAAACACTTCTATGCCACCTCACCTCGACGACAAACACATCTATGCCACCTCGACGACTATGCCACCTCGACGACAAACACTTCTATGCCACCTCGACGACAAACACATCTATGCCACCTCGACGACAAACACTTCTATGCCACCTCGACGACAAACACTTCTATGCCACCTCGACGACAAA
>CAJHNH020006124.1:5000-75456 GCA_905116865.2 Candidula unifasciata | reverse complement strand
GACGACAAACACTTCTATGCCATCTCGACGACAAACACTCCTATGCCATCTCGACGACAAACACTTCTATGCCATCTCGACGACAAACACTTCTATGCCGCCTCGACGACAAACACGTCTACAATTGTCGAAACCAGCGCAGGGCCCGCTGAGCTGGTTTCGACAATGGTAGACAGAAGGGATAACAGACCCCATATTTAACCTTGTACAAAATATGGTTAAAAGTATTTGTTCACACATTTCCCAATATTTGAAGTTTAATTGTTTTTGTGTTCTTTTAGAAATTTTTATTATTATTATTTTTATTCTTTCTTTCTGTTATCGTCCCACTGACACCAGCGACGCGGTTTTATGTATTTGTCTTGCGCTTCTCGCGTGATTGGATTGATGAATTTGTTAATCTTTTTGTAGGTTTCGGCCACATCATTTTTCCATGTCTTTCTTGGTCATCCTCTCGCCTTCCTCCCAGATATTCTACTGTAAAAGTGTTTTTATTATTATCATTATTATTGTTATTATTATTATTTTCATTATTATCATTGTTTTTATTATACCAGCCCTATAACAATTTAAGGAAGCTGAAGGTTCCTCAGCCCAGATGTTCTGGCCACTTGTCTGTAGCCTAAATCAGCAAGCCTGGATCTGGTTTATTCCGTCATAATAATGATTGGCGCAGGCGCTACCCATCATAGTTGACGAGCTGCCTGCCCAGACACAGAGGCGACATCAAAGTACACAATCGCCAGTTCAGTCTCCAGTACGAATGTCATCGGTGGGTAGGGGTCTTAGGTATGTGTCGTTTCAATTGAAATTGCAGGGAATGATTAAGTAAAATTGATAGCAATTATTCTAATCTAGGCAAACAATGCCGAGAGGTACGTTTAGACCTGTCAGATTTGGGTTTTTTCCTTGTTCGTGGATAATTCCAACACTGGCCCAGGATAATAGAGACCGCCGTGTCTTTAATTACTAGACAAACGATCGATGGAGATGACGGGGGAAAACTGGCTGTCAAGGGTGAGCCTGGGAAATAAATACAATTAAGTGAACCAGTTCTCTTTCCAGAGTCACATGATGATCAAATAGCGAGGACAGCAGGTGGGGAATGGAGGAGATCCCACATGATGATGATATAGCGAGGACAGCAGGTGGGGAATGGAGGAGATTCCACATTATGATAAAATAGCGGGGACAGCAAGTGGGGAATGGAGGAGATTCCACATGATGATGAAATAGGGGGAACAGCAAGTGGGGAATGGAGGAGATCCCTCATGATGATGATATAGCGAGGACAGCAGGTGGGGAATGGAGGAGATTCCACATTATGATAAAATAGCGGGGACAGCAAGTGGGGAATGGGGAGATCCCACATGATGATGATATAGCGAGGACAGCAGGTGGGGAATGGGGAGATCCCACATGGTGATGATATAGCGAGGACAGCAGGTGGGGAATGGAGGAGACACCACATGATGATAAAATAGCGGGGACAGCAAGTGTGGAATGGGGAGATCCCACATGATGATGAAATAGGGGGGGGACAGCAAGTGGGGAATGGGGAGATCCCACATGATGATGAAATAGGAGGGACAGCAAGTGGGGAATGGAGGAGATCCCACATGATGATGAAATAGAGGGGACAGCAGGTGGGGAATGGAGGAGATTCCACATGATGATGAAATAGCGGGGACAGCAAGTGTGGAATGGAGGAGATCCCACATGATGATATAGGAGGGACAGCAAGTGGGGAATGGAGGAGATCCCACATGATGATGAAAGGGCGGGGACAGCAGGTGGGGAATGGAGGAGATCCCACATGATGATGAAATAGCGGGGACAGCAAGTGGGGAATGGAGGAGATCCCACATGATGATGAAATAGCGGGGACAGCAAGTGGGGAATGGAGGAGATCCCAGATGATGATGAAATAACGGGGACAACAAGTGGGGAATGGAGGAGATTCCACATGATGATGAAATAGGGGGGACAGCAAGTGGGGAATGGAGGAGATCCCACATGATGATAAAATAGGGGGGGGGGGAACAGCAAGTGGGGAATGGTGGAGATCCCACATGATGATGAAATAGCGGGGACAGCAGGTGGGGAATAGAGGAGATCCCACATGATGATGAAATAGCGGGGACAGCAAGTTAGGAATGGAGGAGATTCCACATGATGATGAAATAGGGGGGGACAGCAAGTGGGGAATGGAGGAGATCCCACATGATGATGAAATAGCGGGGACAGCAGGTGGGGAATGGACGAGATCCAACATGATGATAAAATAGCGGGGACAGCAAGTGGGGAATGGAGGAGATCCCACGTGATGATGAAATAGCGGGGACAGCAGGTGGGGAATGGAGGAGATCCCACATGATGATGAAATAGCGGGGACAGCAGGTGGGGAATGGAGGAGATCCCACATTATGATGAAATAGTGGGGACAGCAGGTGGGGAATGGAGGAGATCCCACATGATGATAAAATAAGGGGGGGGGGGCGGACATCAAGTGGGGAATGGTGGAGATCCCACATGATGATGAAATAGGGGGGACAGCAAGTGGGGAATGGGGAGATGCCACATGATGATGAAATAGGGGGGATAGCAGGTGGGGAATAGAGGAGATCCCACAGGATGACACAAAAAAGATAGAAATAATATCTAGGTCTGTGAGCTCATATCTATGCCACGGTGACACCGCGGAGAAAGTGGGGTATTGTGCTGTCTAAAGCATAGTCTAAAAAAGATTGCAGAAGATAGGGAGGATAGAGAAGAGCGGACAGATAGGGAAGATAGGAAAGAAAGGGAAGAGAGGGAAGAGAGTGAAGACAGGGAAGATAGGGAAGAGAGGTAAGAGAGGGGAGATAGCGAAGAGAGGGAAGATAGGGAAGATAGGGAAGATAGGGAAGATAGGGAAGAGAGGGAAGATAGAGAAGGGATAAGAAAAACATAAAGTATGTTGAGCTTTACAGAAGCACTTATAATAAACAAACAGTGAAAGCTGCGGCGACTATTTTTTATCAGAAGAACAAGAAACAAAACACACTAAACTCGACCGACTGAAATGACTTTATTACGGCATTCCATTATTAGGTGGTTGGGGGGGGGGGGCAATAATAATAATAATACTAAACAGAATATACTACATGACGTGATGCTTATCTCGAGACGGCCCTTAAACAGAACATACTACATGACGTGATGCTTATCTCGAGACGGCCCTTAAACAGAATATACTACATGCCGTGATGCTTATCTCGAGACGGCCTTTAAAGAGAATATACTACATGCCGTGATGCTTATCTCGACGGCCCTTAAACAGAATATACTACATGACGTGATGCTTATCTCGACGGCCCTTAAACAGAATATACTACATGACGTGATTCTTATCTCGACGGCCCTTCAACAGAATATACTACATGACGTGATGCTTATCTCGAGACGGCCCTTCAACAGAATATACTACATGACGTGATTCTTATCTCGACGGCCCTTCAACAGAATATACTACATGACGTGATTCTTATCTCGACGGCCCTTCAACAGAATATACTACATGACGTGATGCTTATCTCGAGACGGCCCTTCAACAGAATATACTACATGACGTGATGCTTATCTCGACGGCCCTTTAACAGAATATACTACATGACGTGATGCTTATCTCGACGGCCCTGGAGTATACAAGGAACATAAATGATTCCTATTTCCGATTCCTTTTGAGAACAAATTAAAAGGTCGACCACTTTCAGACTGCTGCTAGCTACTCGAATTTGCTAACAGGCTCCGTCTATATCTGTGGTCTGGGTTGTTTGCGTCAGTTTCGTGACTAAAGTTTTAGTTTTTGCGCCGTCTCTGGGCTTGATGCTTCCTTCCTTGGAGTCAGATCGCTCGTCTCTACCCAGTTGTTAGCTGTGTACAACAGAAATGTCAGACCGCTGGTTCTCTACCCAGTTGTTAGCTGTGTACAACAGAAATGTCAGACCGCTGGTTCTCTACCCAGTTGTTAGCTGTGTACAACAGAAATGTCAGGCCGCTGGTTCTCTACCCAGTTGTTAGCTGTGTACAACAGAAATATCAGGCCGCTCTTCTCTACCCAGTTGTTAGCTGTGTACAACAGAAATGAAACAGCTAACGGTTCGTATAGAGGAGTGAGGGAAGCGAACAGTGAGATCTGGTCAGTGAAGGTAAATGGCAATACCAGGCGTGGCGGTCAAGGCGAGGCAAGGGAGACAGAGCAAGTAAGTGTTGCAATAAAAATGACCAGGTGTGTTGGTACTGGGTGAAAGGTAGACAGAAAAGTGTGAGTGTGGACGTCTCCACAACCCACACCTAGGAGGTGTCCACACAACAATATGCTAAACAGTTTTCTCTGTGCTCGTTAAGAGTTTATGAGTTGGCGGGGGGGGGGGGGGGGGGCAGGCCGATTATCGGTTAACAAACATGTCATACGAGTCAACTAATTTGGGTTGTTTTCTATCTACCTGAGAGGAGAGAAGCAAACAGGCGCACAGAAATCAGCTGGAAATGTAAAACGGATGAGCATGCAATACTCTTGGAACAAGACTCAACAGAAGTGAACGAACAACCAGGATTCGACGCCAGAGTTAACAGAAAATGAAAGTGAAGAGACAAAGTTAAAAGATAAAGAGGCAGGAAGAAAAGTAACATCCATATGTCTACATCGTTCAGCAATATTTAACAATAGAATGCATGACCTGTGTTTATGGCAATAGTTACAATAATACAAAGATTTCGAGAACAAAAACAGGTTATAACCACGAAAGGTAAGTTCTCAAACATGTGAACAGAACAGACCAAGTCACAACTGTTCGATTACGCACTAGACACTGCAGACTCAACAAACGCTCGTATAAAAGAGTGGAGTTATGAGACAAACAGCTGTCGGTCAGTGTCCTAGCGCTCAAGAGACGGCCAGAGAATTTCTTGCAAGACTGTGCTCTCTTGACGGAGCTGCTAACAAACATGTGGCCACGCCCAGCTGACATGACAACTAAGCTTTGGAGACACCTAAGAGACCTTGAGATGGAATCCATGTTTATGGCCCACAAATGATTAGGCGTTTGACAATTGATCAAAGAAGGTACAAAGACAACAGTTAAGAAAACAGAAGATACTAAAGACAATAATCTGAACTTGCAAGAAAGAGTCATCGACACAGGCTACACTGTCTGAATTCTAGCATACACAGATCTATCTGCACACATTCATTAACAATCCATTCCAGAGACACGTTTGAAAAACATACTGACGTGTCCCGGACAATATTGATGACATTATCGATGCGAACAATTAGGCAATTTCGTTTTGTCTACAGTGATTGATGGATGAGTGAAGTGCTTCTCCATACATCTCCCCATCTTTGCCTGTGTCCCGATCACTTACTGGCTTCACTGATGCTATAAGCAGTACCGACTGTTCCCTGATGCTATAAGCAGTACCGACTGTTCCCTGATGCTATAAGCAGTACCGACTGTTCCCTGATGCTATAAGCAGTACCGACTGTTCATTGATGCTATAAGCAGTACCGACTGTTCATTGATGCTATAAGCAGTACCGACTGTTCATTGATGCTATAAGCAGTACCGACTGTTCATTGATGCTATAACCAGTACCGACTGTTCCCTGATGCTATAAGCAGTACCGACTGTTCATTGAAACTATAAGCAGTACCGACTGTTCATTGATGCTATAACCAGTACCGACATTTCATTGATACTATAAGCAGTACCAACTGTTCATTGATGCTATAAACAGTACCGACTGTTCATTGATGCTATAACCAGTACCGACTGTTCATTGATGCTATAAGCAGTACCAACTGTTCATTGATGCTATAAGCAGTACCAACTGTTCATTGATGCTATAACCAGTACCGACTGTTCACTATAAGCAGTACCAACTGTTCATTGATGCTATAAGCAGTACCGACTGTTCATTTATGCTATAAGCAGTACCAACTGTTCATTGATGTTATAAGCAGTACCGACTGTTCATTGATGCTATAAGCAGTACCGACTGTTCATTGATGCTATAAACTGTACCGACATGTCATTGATGCTATAAGCAGTACCGACTGTTCATTGAAACTATAAGCAGTACGGACTGTTCATTGATGCTATAAGCTGTACCAACTGTTCGTTGATGCTATAAGCAGTACCAACTGTTTACTATAACCAGTACCGACTGTTCACTGATGCTATAAGCAGTACCAACTGTTCATTGATGCTATAAGCAGTACCGACATTTCATTGATGCTATAAGCAGTACCGACTGTTCACTATAACCAGTACCGACTGTTCATTGATGCTATAAACAGTACCGACTGTTCATTGATGCTATAACCAGTACCGACTGTTCACTATAACCAGTACCGACTGTTCATTGATGCTATAAACAGTACCGACTGTTCATTGATGCTATAAGCAGTACCAACTGTTCAAATATAGGGGTGATAGCCGTTGCAGAGTCTTGCATTTACAGACTGCTTTGTTTACTGATGTGATGTAGTAGCTGTTGTAGAGTCTTGTATGTGAAGGCAGGGTTGTTCACTGATGTGATGTAGTAACTGTTGTAGAGTCTGTTATGTGAAGGCAGGGTTGTTCACATGTAGAATGTAGTAACTGTTGTAGAGTCTTGTATGTGAAAGCAGGGTTGTTCACTGATGTGATGTAGTAACTGTTGTAGAGTCTGTTATGTGAAGGCAGGGTTGTTCACATGTAGGATGTAGTAGCTTGTAGAGTCTGTTATGTGAAGGCAGGGTTGTTCACTGATGTGATGTAGTAACTGTTGTAGAGTGTTATGTGAAGGCGGGGTTATTCACATGTAGGATGTGGTAACTGTTGTAGAGTCTTGTATGTGAAGGCGGGATTATTCACATGTAGGATGTAGTAACTGTTGTAGAGTCTTGTATGTGAAAGCGGGGTTATTCACATGTAGGATGTAGTAACTGTTGAAGAGTCTTGTATGTGAAGGCGGGATTATTCACATGTAGGATGTAGTAACTGTTGTAGAGTCTTGTATGTTAAAGCGGGGTTATTCACATGTAGGATGTAGTAACTGTTGAAGAGTCTTGTATGTGAAGGCGGGGTTGTTCACATGTAGGATGTAGTAACTGTTGTAGAGTCTTGTATGTGAAGGCGGGGTTGTTCACATGTAGGATGTAGTAACTGTTGTAGAGTATTGTATGTGAAGGCGGGGTTGTTTACATGTAGGATGTAGTAACTGTTGTAGAGTCTGTTATGTGAAGGCAGGGTTGTTTACATGTAGGATGTAGTAACTGTTGTAGAGTCTGTTATGTGAAGGCAGGGTTGTTTACATGTAGGATGTAGTAACTGTTGTAGAGTCTGTTATGTGAAGGCAGGGTTGTTTACATGTAGGATGTAGTAACTGTTGTAGAGTCTGTTATGTGAAGGCAGGGTTGTTTACATGTAGGATGTAGTAACTGTTGTAGAGTCTTGTATGTGAAAGCGGGGTTGTTCACATGTAGGATGTAGTAACTGTTGTAGAGTCTTGTATGTGAAGGCGGGGTTGTTCACATGTAGAATGTAGTAACTGTTGTAGAGTCTTGTATGTGAAGGCAGGGTTGTTCACATGTAGGATGTAGTAACTGTTGTAGAGTCTTGTATGTGAAGGCGGGGTTGTTCACATGTAGGATGTAGTAACTGTTGTAGAGTCTTGTATGTGAAGGCGGGGTTGTTTACATGTAGGATGTAGTAACTGTTGTAGAGTCTTGTATGTGAAGGCGGGGTTGTTCACATGTAGGATGTAGTAACTGTTGTAGAGTCTTGTATGTGAAGGCGGGGTTGTTCACATGTAGGATGTAGTAACTGTTGTAGAGTCTTCACTGATGTGATGTAGTAACTGTTGTAGAGTCTTGTATGTGAAGGCGGGGTTGTTCACATGTAGGATGTAGTAACTGTTGTAGAGTCTTGTATGTGAAGGCGGGGTTGTTCACATGTAGGATGTAGTAACTGTTGCAGAGTCTTGCACTTACAGACCGCTCTGTTCATTGATGTGATGTAGTAACTGTTGTAGAGTCTGTTATGTGAAGGCGGGGTTGTTCACATGTAGGATGTAGTAGCTTGTAGAGTCTGTTATGTGAAGGCGGGGTTGTTCACATGTAGGATGTAGTAACTGTTGTAGAGTCTGTTATGTGAAGGCGGGGTTGTTCACATGTAGGATGTAGTAGCTTGTAGAGTCTGTTATATGAAGGCGGGGTTGTTCACATGTAGAATGTGGTAGATGCTAACGGTGAAGACAGAAGTGGAAATAAACTGATATGCCAGGTGACTGTCGGAGTATATGGCCTAAGCTTTCCCAACGCGCTTGGTAATGCCGGGGTCCCGGGTTCGATCTCAGCCGTAAGTCTTGCGTCTTGCATTGGATTCTACTGTGGTTTTGAGAGCCGAGGGTTCAGTGGCAATGGCAAACTACTGAACATAAAATTTGCCGATAAAAATCACACCAACAACAAAACACAAAAAGCTGGGGCTGGTTCTGCAACGTCATATAAAGAGCACGCAACTAACATTTTTAACCCTGGGACAAACAGACGGACGGGCGGACGGACGGACAGACAGACAGACAGACTTCATTGCGTCAGGTTTTACCCTATGTGGATCCTTCTCTCCCCCGAATAATGGCTAACCGCCTGCTGGAGGCGTCGTACAAAGCACGACCTTCATAGCTTTTGCGACGATCCCCATAAATCCACATGAAAATTGCAGCCATGACAGCCGTCAAACGAAACCATGACCTTCATGGCTTAACCACGTCACCATGGAGACTGCAGTTATCTTATATATATATATATATATATATATATATATATATATATATATATATATATATATATATATATATATACATATATATATAGAGAGAGTGACAGAGACAGAGAGAGAGTGAGAGAGAGTGAGAGAGAGAGAGAGCCAGAGAGAGAGTGAGAGAGACAGAGAGAGAGTGGGAGAGCCAGAGAGAGAGAGGGAGAGAGAGACAGAGAGAGAGAGAGAGAGAGAGAGAGAGAGAGAGAGAGAGAGAGAGAGAGAGAGAGAGAGAGATAATACAGGTTCGTCTACTTCAAGTATTGTAATAATGTCAATTCATCAAACCCAGGAAATTCAGAAAAAAAAATATTTAAAAATTCAGTCACGCTTAGCTAGAAATATGGAAAGATCTACCTACTTGTGTACAAGAGTAGTAGACTGATTAACACCCCCCCCCCCCTTTTTTTTTTTTTGTACACACACAATCCCTTTCTGCTGTCTCAGGGTGGATCCATCCAGGTAGCTATTGACGTCGAGATAACGAGCCAGCGGTGGAGAGCCAGCCAGTCACTCTGGATTCAGGTCGCCTCATCAAGCAACAGCCGATACAGAAAACCCAGCTAATACACTGCCCCAGGAGAAAAACTCACATTAGTTGATTTTACCTCGGGGCCATCCAGATCCGCAAGACAAGAAAACAGACAGGATAAAAAAATCCTGCTCCACAGCCTAAGAAGACAACAATTTCGATCAATTACCCGCGCAAACTGCATGCATAGTTCATCAAATCAACTTCCATAACGACTTATCAGCATTAGACAAGGGGGGAAACTCGCGATTCAATTTATTAAAAGATCTGATTTTCCTTTCGATTTTTCCCATTTCCTCCTTTTAATTACGCACTTGGCTGAACAAACTACAACAAGAAATATTGAAAGCCGGGTGCCTCCTCTCCCCGCCGCTGGTTGTTGTAGTTGTTGGTTGCACATGTGTTTGTCTGGGGACGTTAGGTCGGCGGGCGGAAACACGCGGTCCGCCATGTTTGCAGACCTCAGGGGAGCGGATAGATTAGAAAGGTTAATCAGACGATGTTATGAATGTCATTATTTCACATTTATTTGCCAATAAACTCTCAGAGAGAGAGAGCTGATGGCTGCCCTGAGATGGTCCCTAGGTGAGCAGGTATTTGTGATGTCTTTCTTCCTCCTCGTTTCTTTCCGCGGAATATTAATTGATCGTGGCGGGAAAAGACTTTACAAGGAATCGCTGCTTGGCCGAGTAACTGCTCAAGGACTTGAAACATACAACAGGTCGGAGTTACGCAACACGTGTACAGGACAATGGGCGTTAGAGTCATGAGTATCAGTGAGTCCCTCCCTGCTGTATCGAGATTTTACAAGGGAATCACGGGGGCAGTAACAATGTTACATCCCATGCATGTCGTAAGTGGTAGTTTATCTACGCAGAAAGTAATGACTAACAGGGCCTCAGTCACGTGTTAATTGCGTACCTCCGGGGACTATACCGGCGCCGCCGAATTGCGAATTTCCGACGCCTTCCGCCACCGACGAGAGTACACCATACGCCGCTCGCGTGGATTGGGACTAAACTAGATGGCTGGGACTTACTAGCAGCAGCTACCGCATTTCCTGCAGCTGCCGTCGTTTTATTTGCTTGTGAGTCCTAGCCATCTAGTTTAGCCCCAATCCACGCCGCGTGAGCGGCGTGTGAAGTACTCTCGGCGGTGGTGGAAGGCGCCGAAAGTTCACAATTCGGCGGCGCCAGTATAGTCCCCGGAGGTACGCAATTGACACGTGACTAAGGCCATTTTCTGCGTAGATAATTTATGACCGTTATTCGGAGGATAGCCTGTTCATATATTACACAGCCACCGGTTTGGGTTAGTTGAGGCCCTATGCTCCACTAGATATAGGCCGAAATTTAGGAGGGGACTGACGAGAAAAACGAACAAGACAAATAAGAGGTTATGATGAAAATAAAGAAGAAGAAGAAGAAGAAGAAGAAGAAGAAGAAGAAGAAGAAGAAGAAAAAGAAAAAGAAGAAGAAGAAGAAGACGACGAAGAAGAAGAAAAAGAAGAAGACGAAGAAGAAGAAAAAGAAGAAGAAGAAGAAGAAGAAGACGTTCTCTTCTCCCTCACCACTGCCCGGTTTCCCCGCAGCCTGACACCGATGCTAGACATGCGATGAACACAAAGTTGAATGTAGTTTGATTCAGAATGAGAGGCCGCGATTTCCTTCCCAGGCTGCCTGTCTTCAATTTGTTAGCGCAGGTTTGGAAGGGTCGTCTGCAGGTCTTGATGCTGCTCTCAGCCATGACTACGTCATCTGTTTCCTAATGGCGGGAAAATCACCATATAATTTGTGAGTGTGATCACAGAGCACACACGTTTTCCTCACCTTGTTTTGTGGCACCACTAGAAGGTCTGACATGATCGCGTCGATTGAGAGGAATTGCCTTTGGATAGCAGCAGATCCCACTGAACACGGCGGGCGGGAAAAAGGTGGAAACTATTGAAGGATAACTGCGGCGTTTAAGGCGAGCAGCCGCCGAATCAAACCAGCGGGCTAATTTGTGTGTCTACATGAACCTGACACTCTCTACAATCAAATTTACAATTTATCTACTTCCGGTGGAATTCTTCTGTCATGTCTCAGTTTTATATCGCCCCACAATGGCCCGGATTTTAGAATTGATTACGGCTTCATGTTTGCATTGTCTGGGCAATTTCCCAAGTGCTAAAATTGTTCGTTTGTTGACTGCCATAGAAAATCACAAAGGTAACACTAAGAGACGCGAGTAGGACAGACAGTTCGTGGTATTCTATGCAGCCGTTGGCAAGATGTGACAAGGAGACCTAGCGTGGACGGGAGAGGGGGGGGGGGGGGACGGGAAGGGGGGGGAAGGGGGGTACGATTGTCATTTGTCCGCTCAGTGAATTAAAAGGCAATCTATGATTTGGAACAACTAAACGTTTTCTAATTAAACAGAATCAAAGCGGTTTTTACGGACGGGATGGGAAGGGGGCGGGGTTGCGGTGGGAGGAGTTAAAATCTTATCTGTTGTTTACACACTTTTAAAGAAATATGTTCTCTCTCCTTCTCTCTCTCTCTCTCTCGCTCGCTCTCTCTCTCTCTCTCTCTCTCTCTCTCTCTCTCTCTCTCTCTCTCTCTCTCTTAAACATACTGTTATAACAACAAACATAAATGACAAATAATTAAATTTTAAACTTTGTTAAATACGAAAAAGCACAATACATAAATGTGTTCTAGTTAATAAGAAGGTGTCGAAGGATTCACATTAATATAATTGGTATTTGCTGTATCGGAAACATGTAAGTAAAGGATGGAAGAGATTAAACGTGAAAGAGCCAATGCAACAGCAGATGGAAAAGATGAAATGTTAAACAGCCCAAGCAACAGCAGTGGGGGAGATAAAATGTTAAACAGCCCAAGCAATAGCAGTGGGGAAGATAAAATATAGAATAGCTCAAGCAACAGCAGTGGGGGAGATAAAATGTTAAACAGCCCAAGCAATAGCAGTGGGGGAGATAAAATATAGAATAGCTCAAGCAACAGCAGTGGGGGAGATAAAATGTTAAACAGCCCAAGCAATAGCAGTGGGGAAGATAAAATATAGAATAGCTCAAGCAACAGCAGTGGGGGAGATAAAATGTTAAACAGCCCAAGCAATAGCAGTGGGGAAGATAAAATATAGAATAGCTCAAGCAACAGCAGTGGGGGAGATAAAATGTTAAACAGCCCAAGCAATAGCAGTGGGGGAGATAAAATATAGAATAGCTCAAGCAACAGCAAATTAAAGAGATTAAAAAATAGCACAGCCTAAGCAACATGAGATGGAAAAGATGAAATGTAGAACAGCCCAAGTAACAGCAGATGGAAGAGATGAAAAATAGAACGGCCGAAGGAACGACAGAAGAGATTACATGTAGAACAGCGGCTACGTGTAGAACAGCGGCAGCAACAGGAGATGGAATAGATGAAATGTAGAAAGCCCAAGCAACAGCAAATTTAAGGGACTAAATGTAGAACAGCCCAAGCAACAGGAGATGGAATAGATTAAATGTGGAACAGCCCAAGCAACAGGAGATGGAATAGATGAAATGTAGAACAGCACAAGCAACAGCAAATCATTCAATCAGGTGCCGTCTCCACAGTGAAGGTTGGCTGCCATGGATCTCCAACACTCTCTGTCTCTTGTCCTGGCTGTACACTCTCTCACTGCTGCCGGTCCATCCCTTAATGTTGTCCTTCCACTCGTATCGCTGCCTACCACTTGATCTCTTGCCTCTGACCTTCCCCTCCAGTATGGTTTTTAAAGTGTGTTATGTCATTTAATGTGGTCAAACTGTTTCAATTGTCTCTTTTTTTATTTATTTCAGTTTAAGGTTTAGGGTTTCAAACAACGGATCAACATCATGGCACAAGGGTAGGAACACAGAAGGACTCTGTTCTACTTCTAACTCAAACCTGAAGAATCTTAGCGCAGTGCATGAACTCCGTAGCACCGGCGAGGATACTTAAAAAGTTTTTGTAGATTTTTAACTTCAGATTTTGCATGTGCAGCGCCGTTAGGCTACTCTTTTCGATTTTCTACTGCCATTTTTACGTGCGCAACAATACACACGGGCATACAATCTTACTACCCAGAGACCAGGGGAAATTACTACAAGTATGTGAAAAAATCCAAGCCTTCACCAGGGCTTGAACCCGGGACCTTCAGCAATCAAGGCGGATGCCATCTCAGTTGTAGCCTTTCCAGAACGTCTGTATTTGACTGTTTTTGTTTCCATGAAATTTGACAAATTCTTCTGTATACCCCACATTTCCAGAGACTCAATTCAATGTTCTAGTTGCTTGTTCATTGTCCAAGTTTCTGCACCATATCGTAGGATTGAGTATACATAACATTTGACGATTCTCATGTTTAGTTTGTTGTTTATCTCTCTAGCTGTCAGTAACTTGTGCATCTTACTGAAGACAGTTTTTGCCATTCTTATTCTCTTTTTTTTTTTCTGCCTCACTTCTTCCAGCAGATAGAAGAGATACAATAGAGAACAGCCGAAGCAACACCAGAGAGAAGAGATGAAATGTAGAACAACTCAAGCAACACCAGAGAGAAGAGATTAAATGTAGAACAACTCAAGCAACACCAGAGAGAAGAGATTAAATGTAGAACAACTCAAGCAACATCAGATAGAAGAGATGAAATGTAAAATAGCTCAAGCAACATCAGATAGAAGAGATGAAATGCAGAACGGCTCAAGCAACATAAAAGAAAAGAGATTAAATGTAGAACATCTCAACAACATCAGGCAGAATACATGAAATGTAGAACAACTCAAGCAACATTAAAGAAAAGAGATTAAATGTAGAACATCTCAACAACATCAGGTAGAATACATGAAATGTAGAACTCAAGCAACATTTAAGAAAAGAGATTAAATGTAGAACATCTGAACAACATCAGGTAGAATACATGAAATGTAGAACAACTCAAGCAACATTAAAGAAAAGAGATTAAATGTAGAACATCTGAACAACATCAGGTAGAATACATGAAATATAGAACTCAAGCAACATTTAAGAAAAGAGATTAAATGTAGAACATCTCAACAACATCAGGTAGAATACATGAAATGTAGAACTCAAGCAACATTAAAGAAAAGAGATTAAATGTAGAACATCTGAACAACATCAGGTAGAATACATGAAATGTAGAACAACTCAAGCAATATTAAAGAGAAGAGATTAAATATAGGACAGCTCAAGCAACATCAGAGAGAAGAGATTAAATGTAAAATAGCTCAACAACAGCAAATGAAAAAGATGAAATGTAGAACAGCTCAACAACATCAGAGAGAAGAGATGAAATGTAGAACAGCTCAGCAACATCAGAGAGAAGAGATGAAATGTAGAACAGCTCAGCAACATCAGAGAGAAGAGATGAAATGTAGAGCAGCTCAACAACAGTAGATGGAAGAGATGAACTGGGAGGCTCTGGGGAACCTAAGAGAGCAGGAGCTGACCTCTTAACTAATGGCACACAGGTGATGAAGCTGACAGCACGGACTGTTGGAGAAGATGTGCCCACAAATGTCAGATCCGATCAATCGTTAGATGTGTTACTGAAAGCATATATCCACAAATGTCAGATCCGATCAATCATTAGATGTATTACTGAGAGCATCTATCCACAAATGTCAGATCCGATCAATCATTAGATGTGTTACTGAGAGCATCTATCCACAAATGTCAGATCCGATCAATCATTAGATGTGTTACTGAGAGCATTTATCCACAAATGTCAGATCCGATCAATCATTAGATGTTTTACTGAGAGCATATATCCACAAATGTCAGATCCGATCAATCATTAGATGTGTTACTGAGAGCATCTATCCACAAATGTCAGATCCGATCAATCATTAGATGTGTTTCTGAGAGCATATATCCACAAAAATAAGATCTGTGTACCCGCCCGAGACTCAATGGGCAACCATGACTACGGTACTACCAGCCACACTCGGCGGCCACACATTCATTACCCAGCTCTTAGATTCTACAAGGGAATAATCTTCTCTAGACACTTATCGTTCGTAGCAAAAACACTTGTGGTTATCACCACTCTGCAGACTGGCGGGCAAACAGCCAGAAATCAGGACACATTAGACAGACAACAGATAGATTCTAGACGAAAGTACAGTCTTCTCGCAGATGGCTACCAAAATGACAGGTCTAGTCCTGGTCGAGATGTTTTCGCTAGAGTACCCGTATTGTGACCCCGACAAACAAGTGGTTGTATCACTTGTTTCAGACATCATCACCTCATCATCTCCATTGACATACTTTTATGAATCTTGTACCATTTTTCTGTGAAAAACAAAATGAAAGGTTGTTTCTTCTGTCTCAGCTGCTCCTCTTATAGCTGAGAATAAACCAGGAAAACGAAACCCCAAGCAGTTACAGGTTGACCAGAAATGTTTCCGCAAATCTGAAAACAATCAAGGTATACAGCTGACCACTGGATGTATGGAAGGTTGGTTGCAGTGGTCTGTTCACGGGAAACAGTCTGGGCGATTATTACTGGGCACTGGCATATAGGGCACTCTCATATAGGGCAGACATAGATGTGCTGACTACAAGAGATGAGGACTGGGCATATAGGGCAGACAAGAATGTGCTGACTACAAGAGATGAGGACTGGGCATATAGGGCAGACATAGATGTGCTGACTACAAGAGATGAGGACTGGGCATATAGGGCAGACAAGAATGTGCTGACTACAAGAGATGAGGACTGGGCATATAGGGCATACATAGATGTGCTGACTACAAGAGATGAGGACTGGGCATATAGGGCAGACATAGATGTGCTGACTACAAGAGATGAGGACTGGGCATATAGGGCAGACATAGATGTGCTGACTACAAGAGATGAGGACTGGGCATATAGGGCAGACAAGAATGTGCTGACTACAAGAGATGAGGACTGGGCATATAGGGCATACATAGATGTGCTGACTACAAGAGATGAGGACTGGGCATATAGGGCATACATAGATGTGCTGACTACAAGAGATGAGGACTGGGCATATAGGGCATACATAGATGTGCTGACTACAAGAGATGGGGACTGGGCATATAGGGCATACATAGATGTGCTGACTACAAGAGATGGGGACTGGGCATATAGGGCATACATAGATGTGCTGACTACAAGAGTTGAGGACTGGGTATATAGGGCATACATAGATGTGCTGACTACAAGAGATGGGGACTGGGCATATAGGGCATACATATATGTGCTGACTACAAGAGATGGGGACTGGGCATATAGGGCCTACATAGATGTGCTGACTACAAGAGATGAGGACTGGGCATATAGGGCAGACAGGGAATGTAGGACAGACAAGAATGTACTGACTACCAGCGATGGGGTATGTATGGCAGAAGAATGTGGACTAGGACTACAATGTAACAGGCTCATTCAACAGGACTCTGGCATGTGCAGCGTCGTCAGCACACGTTCATCAAGAGGTCGATGACCAAGACAAGCAAGGGTTATTAGGGCACTTCCTTGCTAGCGACCGCCATTACTAATTCAACAGTTACCCGACGCAATTATCGCACACTGCGAGATCCTGCGAGAAAGGGGCGTAGTAAAACGAGAGTAAAACCCCGCCAAGGGCGGTAACAAAAGTAAAATGTAGAAGGCAGGAATATAATTACAGTAGCCAACTAGTTACCTAGGTGTTTCAGATGGCGCCCAAAGCCCCAAGGCGCCTGTTTCCATCTGTGGCGTCCGGTAAGTCCAAGGAAGAAAGTTCCTGAGACACTCGTAAACAGAACTCAAATTGTGCTCCCGTCAATTATTCATGCCGGAGGCGGGCAAGGCCCGGGGGATGGGAACTATCTTCTGAAGAAGGTAGTTGCATGTGAGATACATCGTTGGCTTGTCCGATATCGTATATTCCTGGTGTCTGATCTCTGTTCTAGCTGCCACATTATGTCTCTCTGTTCTATATTACGTAGCTCTGTTCTATTTGTTACATTATGTATTTCTGTTCTAGCTGCTACATTATGTATCTCTGTTCTAGCTGCTACATTATGTTATCTCTGTTCTATATTACGTAGCTCTGTTCTAGTTGTTACATTATGTATCTCTGTTCTAGCTGCTACATTATGTTATCTCTGTTCTATATTACGTAGCTCTGTTCTATTTGCTACATTATGTATCTCTGTTCTAGCTGCTACATTATGTTATCTCTGTTCTATATTACGTAGCTCTGTTCTATTTGTTACATTATGTATCTCTGTTCTAGCTGCTACATTATGCATCTCTGTTCTAGCTGCTACATTATGTATCTCTGTTCTAGCTGCTACATTATGCATCTCTGTTCTAGCTGCTACATTATTTTATCTCTGTTCTATATTACGTAGCTCTGTTCTAGTTGTTACATTATGTATCTCTGTTCTAGCTGCTACATTATGCATCTCTGTTCTAGCTGCTACATTATGTTATCTCTGTTCTATATTACGTAGCTCTGTTCTATTTGTTACATTATGTATCTCTGTTCTAGCTGCTACATTATGTTATCTCTGTTCTATATTACGTAGCTCTGTTCTATTTGTTACATTATGTATCTCTGTTCTAGCTGCTACATTATGCATCTCTGTTCTAGCTGCTACATTATGCATCTCTGTTCTAGCTGCTACATTATGTATCTCTGTTCAAGCTGCTACATTATGTATCTCTGTTCTAGCTGCTACATTATGTATCTCTGTTCTAGCTGCTACATTATGTATCTCTGTTCTAGCTGCTATATTATGTATCTCTGTTCTAGCTGCTACATTATGTATCTCTGTTCTAGCTGCTACATTATGTATCTCTGTTCTAGCTGCTACATTATGTATATCTGTTCTAGCTGCTACATTGTGTATCTCTGTTCTAGCTGCTACATTATGTATCTCTGTTCTAGCTGCTACATTATGCATCTCTGTTCTAGCTGCTACATAATGCATCTCTGTTCTAGCTGCTACATTATGTATCTCTGTTCTAGCTGCTACATTATGTTATCTCTGTTCTAGCTGCTACATTATGTATCTCTGTTCTAGCTGCTACATTATGCATCTCTGTTCTATATTACGTAGCTCTGTTCTAGTTGTTACATTATGTATCTCTGTTCTAGCTGCTATATTACGTATCTCTGTTCTATATTACGTATCTCTGTTCTATATTACGTATCTCTGTTCTATATTACGTATCTCTGTTCTAGCTGCTACATTATGTATCTCTGTTCTATATTAGGTATCTCTGTTCTATATTACGTATCTCTGTTCTATATTACGTATCTCTGTTCTATATTACGTATCTCTGTTCTATATTAGGTATCTCTGTTCTATATTAGGTATCTCTGTTCTATATTAGGTATCTCTGTTCTATATTACGTATCTCTGTTCTATATTAGGTATCTCTGTTCTATATTACGTATCTCTGTTCTATATTACGTATCTCTGTTCTATATTAGATATCTCTGTTCTATATTACGTATCTCTGTTCTATATTAGGTATCTCTGTTCTATATTAGGTATCTCTGTTCTATATTACGTATCTCTGTTCTATATTAGGTATCTCTGTTCTATATTACGTATCTCTGTTCTATATTACGTATCTCTGTTCTATATTACGTATCTCTGTTCTATATTAGGTATCTCTGTTCTATATTACGTATCTCTGTTCTATATTACGTATCTCTGTTCTATATTACGTATCTCTGTTCTATATTACGTATCTCTGTTCTAGCTGCTACATGTTATCTCTGTCCCAGTTGCTAAATTATGTTATCTCTGTTTTAGTTATTATCTTACATATTTCCATCTTAGATGTTTCCTTATATGTATATGATATTTACATTGTGTTTTACATTTTTATTTCACTGACTGTCATATATGTATCCGTGCCAAATATTTATCACACTTTGAGAAAAGGAGCGACGTTCATCAATCAGTTGTCAAAAGGAGCCTTCTCCTCACATTCAGGTCTATTGGGAATATAGGGCTAGATCGACATTTTACAGACTAATGGGAACTTGCTGGGTGATGTGACCGCCTTTACTTCCCAGGACCTTACCTGGTGCCCATTTAAGGCTGAGTCGATCCCACAGCCAAGGTCATTTCTGGGGGGGGGGATGCCTGTGTGGGTTTTGGGGTCCTATGGTGGGGCAAACAAGAGAAGACCCACTTTATCTCCAACAAACATGTCGTAGGAGTCGAGTTAACTATTACTTTACATGTCTCCATCTCAGCTATCACTTAACAGGTTTTCATATTACTTATCACTTTACTTGTCTCCATCTCACCTATCACTTTACATCTCCATCTTACTTATCACTTCACATGTCTCCATCTCACCCATCACTTCACATCTCCATCTCACACATCACTTTATATCTCCATATTACTTATCACTTCACATGTCTCCATCTCACCCATCACTCTACATCTCCATCTTACTTATCACTTCACATGTATCCATCTCACCCATCACTTCACATCTCCATCTCACACATCACTTTATATCTCCATCTTACTTATCACTTCACATGTCTCCATCTCACCTACACCCTTTACATCCCCATCTCACCTATCACTTTACATCTCCATCTAACTTATCTTTTTACATGTGTCCATCTCACCTATCACTTTTTTTTCTATATTTTACCTATCATTCTACATGCCTACATCTTACTTCTCACTTTATTGCTACATTTTACCTATCAGTTTACATGCCTGTATCTTACTTCTCACTTTATTGCTACATTTTACCTATCAGTTTACATGCCTGTATCTTACTTCTCACTTTATTGCTACATTTTACCTATCAGTTTACATGCCTGTATCTTACTTCTCACTTTATTGCTACATTTTACCTATCAGTTTACATGCCTGTACCGTACTTATTACTTTACATTCTCCATCTTGTCTATCATTTTACATCTCCATCTTAACTATCATTTTACAGTCCTCCATCTTACCTATCACTTTACATGCCTTTATCTATCCTATTATTTTACAAGTCTTCATCTTGCTTCATTTTGTCCATTCAGGTGTTTATGTCTTAATTAAAACATTAGGTGTCTGTCTTATTTATTACTTTACACTTGTATCTGTTAGTAAATTACTTATTACTTTACGTGTTCCTAACTTACTTATTAATTGACATGTTTTTGTCTAGTTATTACTTTATGTGCATTAGTCTTACTTATTAATTTACATGTTTTGTCTACTTATTACTTTATGTGCCCTAGTCTTACTTATTAATTTACATGTTTTGTCTACTTATTACTTTATGTGCCTCAGTCTTACTTACTAATTTACACGTCTGTCTTGTTAATTACTTTATGTCCTGTATTACTCATTAGTTTGTGTTCTTTGTTTTACCTACTACTTTACGTTCTGTTTAACTTACTACTTTACGTTCTCAGTTTCACTTATTACTTTACGAGTCTCTGAATAACCTATTACTTCATATGACACTGCATTACTGTATGTGTCTGTCTGACTTAATACTTTATGTGTTCTTCTCTTAGTTTTTACTTTATATGGCTCTGGGTTACTTTCTAGTTTATGAGTCTCTGGGTTATCTCTTCTTTTTCACGTGTCTGTCCAACTTACTGGTTCCCCTGTCTGTCATACCTGGTGCTTACGTCTCTGTCCTACTTACTGGTTCCCCTGTCTGTCATACTTAGTGCTTACGTCTCTGTCCTACTTACTGCTTCACGTGTCTGTCCTACTTACTGCTTCACGTGTCTGTCCTACTTACTGCTTCACGTGTCTGTCCTACTTACTGCTTCACGTGTCTGTCCTACTTACTGCTTCGCGTGTCTGTCCTACTTACTGGTTCCCCTGTCTGTCATACTTAGTGCCTACGTCTCTGTCCTACTTACTGCTTCACGTGTCTGTCCTACTTACTGCTTCACGTGTCTGTCCTACTTACTGCTTCACGTGTCTGTCCTACTTACTGGTTCCCCTGTCTGTCATACTTAGTGCTTACGTCTCTGTCCTACTTACTGCTTCGCGTGTATGTCCTACTTACTGCTTCACGTGTCTGTCCCACTTACTGCTTCGCGTGTCAGTCCTACTTACTGCTTCGCGTGTCTGTCCAACTTACTGCTTTATGTGTCTTTCCTACTTACTGCTTAACGTGTCTATCCCACTTACTGCTTCACGTGTCTGCACTACTTACTGCTTCGCGAGTCTGTCCTACTTACTGCTTCGCGTGTCTGTCCTACTTACTGCTTCACGTGTCTGTCCCACTTACTGCTTCGCGTGTCAGTCCTACTTACTGCTTCGCGTGTCTGTCCAACTTACTGCTTTATGTGTCTTTCCTAGTTACTGCTTAACGTGTCTTTCCCACTTACTGCTTCACGTGTCTGTCCTACTTACTGCTTCGCGAGTCTGTCCTACTTACTGCATCACGTGTCTGCCCTACTTACTGCTTCACGTGTCTGTCCTACTTACTGCTTCACGTGTCTGACCTACTTACTGCTTCACGTGTCTGTCCTACTTACTTCTTCACGTGTCTGTCCTACTTACTGCTTCACGTGTCTGTCCTACTTACTGCTTTATGTGTCTGTCCTACTTACTGCTTCACGTGTCTGTCCTACTTACTGCTTCATGTGTCTGTCCTACTTACTGCTCCACTTGTCTGTCCTACTTACTGCTTCACGTGTCTGTTCTACTTACTGCTTCAGTGTCTGTCCTACTTACTGCTTCACGTGTCTGTCCTACTTACTGCGTCACGTGTCTGCCCTACTTACTGCTTCGCGTGTCTGTCCTACTTACTGCTTCGCGTGTCTGTCCTACTTACTGCTTCGCGTGTCTGTCCTACTCCGTCTGACGTATTACTTTAAGTGTCTTCTTCTGACCTATTACTTTGTGTCTGACTTATTACTTTACGTTTCTCTGTCTCACTTTTTACTTTACGTGTCTGTCCGACTTATTACTTTACCGTATGACTTTTTACTTTATCTGTCCGTCTCTTATTTATTACTTTCCGTGAGAGAGACAGACTCAGAAGGCAGAAACAGACTGCCAAAAATGCACAGACTTAAATTTGCCTAAATTACAGTTGGCCTTTATAAGTGTCTGGGTGCTAATGGTTGCCACTTAGAGTGGCTCGTTAATGTAAAAGTCGAGGGCGACTTGTATCAACTACTCACATCTGTCAAAACAACTCAGTATTACAATGTTTACACACTCTCTCTCTCTCTCTCTCTCTCTCACACACACACACACACACACAAATATATATATATATATATATATATATATATATATATATATATATATATACACACACACACACACACACACACACACACACACACATGAAGAGACACGAAGAGACAGACAGACAGACAGTTGATAACAGAAGCAAGACGGTGGTAACTGATAAGCTTGCGGTAACATCTTGCCTAACAAGTCAACCGTGGTAGTTATTTGAAAAACATGTCCTGCCAAAGATCTAAATTAGTGGCCCTGCTATTGTCGTTCTTTCAGACGCGGTCGAAAAACTAATTTTATCCTTGATCGATGAACTAACGACAAGCCAGATTAAAATTGACGATCAGCCCAATCACGGCCATTACCGAGCGCAAGAGAGAATGATTGTCACCGTGTTCAGGGAATGATTACGACGGCTGATTGATTGCGTCACACGGGTTGGCAGCAGATTTCTGCAGACGGATGGCAACAGACCCGAACTGGGGCGGACTGGGAGAAAGTGCAAGCTGTAGACTTGTGACTGTTTATTATCAAGCATATCCTGATATACGAAGTGAATCATGGACAGTTGATAAATTTGTGAACAATTTTTTGGAATCTGCTTGTTGCCTCAACAGAACTAGTATAGAGAAACAACAAACTGCTGGTTGTTTCAACAGAACTAGTATAGAGAAACAACAAACTGCTGGTTGTCTCAACAGAACTAGTATAGAGAAACAACAAACTGCTGATTGCCTCAACAGAACTAGTTTAGAGAAACAACAAACTGCTGGTTGTCTCAACAGAACTAGTTAAGAGAAACAACAAACTGCTGGTTGCCTCAACAGAAATAGTTTAGAGACACAACAAACTGCTGATTGCCTCAACAGAACTAGTTTAGAGAAACAACAAACTGCTGATTGCCTCAACAGAACTAGTTTAGAGAAACAAAAAACTGCTGGTTGCCTCAACAGAACTAGTTTAGAGAAACAACAAACTGCTGGTTGCCTCAACAGAACTAGTTTAGAGAAACAACAAACTGCTGGTTGCCTCAACAGAACTAGTTTAGAGAAACAACAAACTGCTGGTTGCCTCAACAGAAATAGTTTAGAGACACAACAAACTGCTGATTGCCTCAACAGAACTAGTTTAGAGAAACAACAAACTGCTGGTTGCCTCAACAGAACTAGTTTAGAGAAACAACAAACTGCTGGTTGTCTCAACAGAACTAGTTTAGAGAAACAACAAACTGCTGGTTGCCTCAACAGAACTAGTTTAGAGAAACAACAAACTGCTGGTTGCCTCAACAGAACTAGTTTAGAGAAACAACAAACTGCTGGTTGCCTCAACAGAAATAGTTTAGAGACACAACAAACTGCTGATTGTCTCAACAGAACTAGTATAGAGAAACAACAAACTGCTGGTTGTCTCAACAGAAATAGTATAGAGAAACAACAAACTGCTGATTGCCTCAACAGAAATAGTATAGAGAAACAACAAACTGCTGATTGTCTCAACAGAACTAGTTTAGAGAAACAACAAACTGCTGATTGTCTCAACAGAACTAGTTTAGAGAAACAACAAACTGCTGGCTGCCTCAACAGAACTAGTTTAGAGAAACAACAAACTGCTGGTTGTCTCAACAGAACTAGTATAGAGAAACAACAAACTGCTGGCTGCCTCAACAGAACTAGTTTAGAGAAACAACAAACTGCTGGTTGCCTCAACAGAACTAGTTTAGAGAAACAACAAACTGCTGATTGCCTCAACAGAACTAGTTTAGAGAAACAACAAACTGCTGATTGTCTCAACAGAACTAGTATAGAGAAACAACAAACTGTTGGTTGCCTCAACAGAACTAGTATAGAGAAACAACAAACTGCTGATTGCCTCAACAGAACTAGTATAGAGAAACAACAAACTGCTGGTTGCCTCAACAGAACTAGTTTAGAGAAACAACAAACTGCTGATTGCCTCAACAGAACTAGTTTAGAGAAACAACAAACTGCTGGTTGCCTCAACATAACTAGTTTAGAGAAAGAACAAACTGCTGATTGCCTCAACAGAACTAGTATAGAGAAACAACAAACTGCTGGTTGCCTCAACAGAACTAGTTTAGAGAAACAACGAACTGCTGGTTGCCTCAACAGAACTAGTTTAGAGAAACAACAAACTGCTGGTTGCCTCAACAGAACTAGTTTAGAGAAACAACAAACTGCTGGTTGCCTCAACAGAAATAGTTTAGAGACACAACAAACTGCTGATTGCCTCAACAGAACTAGTTTAGAGAAACAACAAACTGCTGGTTGCCTCAACAGAACTAGTTTAGAGAAACAACAAACTGCTGGTTGTCTCAACAGAAATAGTTTAGAGAAACAACAAACTGTTGGCTGCCTCAACAGAAATAGTTTAGAGAAACAACAAACTGCTGGTTGCCTCAACAGAACTAGTATAGAGAAACAACAAACTGCTGGTTGCCTCAACAGAACTAGTTTAGAGAAACAACAAACTGCTGGTTGCCTCAACAGAACTAGTATAGAGAAACAACAAACTGCTGGTTGCCTCAACAGAACTAGTTTAGAGAAACAACAAACTGCTGGTTGCCTCAACAGAAATAGTTTAGAGAAACAACAAACTGCTGGTTGTCTCAACATAAATAGTATAGAGAAACAACAAACTGCTGGTTGTCTCAACAGAACTAGTTTAGAGAAACAACAAACTGCTGGTTGTCTCAACAGAACTAGTATAGAGAAACAACAAACTGCTGGTTGTCTCAACATAAATAGTATAGAGAAACAACAAACTGCTGATTGTCTCAACAGAACTAGTTTAGAGAAACAACAAACTGCTGGTTGCCTCAACAGAACTAGTTTAGAGAAACAACAAACTGCTGGTTGCCTCAATAGAACTAGTTTAGAGAAACAACAAACTGCTGGTTGTCTCAACAGAACTAGTTTAGAGAAACAACAAACTGCTGGTTGTCTCAACAGAACTAGTTTAGAGAAACAACAAACTGCTGATTGTCTCAACAGAACTAGTTTAGAGAACCAACAAACTGCTGGTTGCCTCAACAGAACTAGTTTAGAGAAACAACAAACTGCTGGTTGCCTCAACAGAACTAGTTTAGAGAAACAACAAACTGCTGGTTGCCTCAACAGAAATAGTTTAGGTTGTTGGAGATGGCCAACTCGTTCATCGCCAGAGACTCCTCGACCTCCAAGGCAACAACTCACACAGTGGTTGTGGGAGATGGCCAATACGCTCGCCTCTGTGCATCGATGTGGCACCTGATGATGATGCGTACTTACCTGCCGAATTATTGTTAGGATTTTCTGTGTATTTGATCCCCTTAGATCGAGATCCCAGTGCGCGCTGTATTTCGCTTAACTCGCACTAGGCAAACTATAGGATGGGTGAATTTAGATTAGACAGCAATGATCCAATCAATGTGAACAGCTTTACGAAATGGAACAGCGGCGGGCCCGTGTCAATAAACACATCAAAGGCAAAATCAATGATCATTAGCACGAGACAAAACACTTCTTAGCCTCACAAAACGAACACAGAAACCAGACGCCAGGTCACTTTACATCCGACGTGTCAGCCAACAAAGTCTTTGGTTTCATGCTTCAGCAAAGTCTGCATGCAGCTGCACCAGATGTTGTACTTAACCGCCACAACTGAGCTCAAAGATGCCGCCAGCTGGCGCTGTGGCAGCTACAGCTAACTATTTTAGCAGTGAACTGCTCGGTTCGTCAAGTGTCACAACTCCGAGTCTATTATTTTCATTAGAGCTTTGTTGGGGTCAGGTGTCACCAGCTTCTTAACTACCTTCCTCAAAATCATTTGGTAGAAATTTGGTGATGCTGATAATAATGAGGATGGTGATGATGATGACAATGACAATGGTGATGATAATACAGATGATGATGATGACGATAACAATGACGACGATGATGATGATGATAACAATGACGATGGTGACGATGATAACAATGACGATGGTGATGATGATACAGATGATGATGATGACGATAACAATGACGATGGTGATGATGATGACAATGACGATGGTGATGATGATCTGGTAATCTGATAATCCTAGTTTCAGCTTCATAGTAAACGGGTCACCCCATAGTTGCTCCGTTCCTGTGCCAACGAAAAACACACGTAGCTCACAGTGTCACGCCATGCACTCAACTCAGAAGCTGGGCGACGAAACTATATCCTTCCAGTCTACAAATGGAGCAAAAATGCAACGGCCAACGTCTGGGGGGAAAAAAAGATGGACGTGCCTAGCGTCCATTTTGACCTGAAGCATTATATGAGGGGTAATAAACGGTCACCCCAGCAATACCCTCATTATTAGCTGGGGAAGGGACTTAGGACATTACATCCACCTGCAGGCGTCGCCCCTACAACGACCTGCCTGCCTTCGTTAACGACTGTTCACCCAACAGCCATGCAGTTCTTTGGCACGAAGGAGACACCTTGAACTTGGGTTTCGGACTGCCGACTTCCTACAAGATGTTATTTTATGTTTTGTTATCACACTTGATGTCGCTGCACATTGGACATATCCATGCGTGCTCAGTTCTCTGAAGCAGCAGCCACTCCAAAGTACTTCTACTAATTGTCCCCATGAGAAGCTGGTTATATCGTCTCCTTTCTCGGCCCCGAAGACGGCAAAGACGTGCATCACCATGCTTAACTCCCATGTCACGCAATCGTGTTAGTGTCAGGGATTCCTCATTCTCCACTAGCCCAGTTCGTACAGCGTTGACGATATCTGCTCTGTCTTCTGAAGCATATTCATTGAGTCTGAGACAATTACTACCTGTGTGGCGGTTTGCTCGGATACCCATGCTAAAGCTCTAGAAGCAGCGGCTATTCCCATTGTCATGCTTGACTTGGTTGTCTGGTAAGCGCCGCTGTCCTCATGTATTGTTTTCCCCCTTTTTTGCGCTGTGTATGCCCATGCTGACCTTGATCCGTGCTTCACGGATCCATCTGTGTAGATGATGATATCTTCTGGGTCTGAATGCTGATCTATCAGTTTCCTTACTTCTGTGTCTACGGCCGCAGGAATTTGATCCCTGCAGTACCTTCCGAGTGTGATGACAACCTTAAAGATGCCATGCATGTCTACTGGTGTATTCGTCCATTCTTTTCCGTGACTGATCACGTCTAGGTCACATACCTGCTGGATTAAATCCTCAGCCTTTGCCATCTAAGAGCGGCCTCTTTTAAGACGCTTTCCTTTTGTGTCGTGTATAGCTTTGTGTAATGGGTGGTTAACGTCTGCCGATACCCTCATGTAAGCCTTGACTTGTGCCACTTTGTATCTGCTAGTCATCGTTGGCAAACCCAGGACATAACGCATGGCGTTGCAGGAGGTGTCTTTTGTGAAGCCGAGTATGAGTCTCATGGCCTCATTCTGTACTCGGTCCAGTCTTTCTAGCTGATACAGATGATGATGATGATGACAACAATGACGATAGTGATGACAATGACAATGACGATGGTGATGATGATGACAATGACGATGGTGATGATGATGACAATGACGATGACGATGGTGATGACAACAATGACGATGGTGATGACGATAACAGTGACGATGGTGATGACAACAATGATGATGGTGACGATGATGACAATGACGATGGTGATGACAACAATGACGATGGTGATGACGATAACAGTAACGATGGTGATGATGATGACAATGACGATGGTGATGATGATGACAATGACGATGGTGGTGATGATAAAGATGATTATGATGACGATAACAGTGACGATGGTGATGATGATGACAATGACAATGGTGATGACGATAACAATGACGATGGTGATGATGATGACAATGACGATGGTGATGATGATAACAGTGACAATGGTGATGACGATAACAGTGACAATGGTGATGATGATGACAATGACGATGGTGATGACGATAACAGTGACAATGGTGATGATGATGAAAATGACGATGGTGATGATGATAACAATGACGATGGTGATGATGATGACAATGACGATGGTGATGACAACAATGACGATAGTGATGATGATGACAATGACGATGGTGATGATGATGACAATGACGATGGTGATGACGATAACAATGACGATGGTGATGATGATGACAATGACGATGGTGATGATGATGACAATGACGATGGTGATGACGATAACAGTGACGATGGTGATGATGATGAAAATGACGATGGTGATGATGATAACAATGACGATGGTGATGATGATGAAAATGACGATGGTGGTGATGATAACAATGACGATGGTGATGACGATAACAATGAAGATGGTGATGATGAAGACAATGACGATGGTGGTGATTATAACAATGACGATGGTGATGATGATGACAATGACGATGGTGATGACGATAACAATGACGATTTTGATGATGATGACAATGACGATGGTGATGATGATGACAATAACAATGGTGGTGATGATAAAGATAATGGTGATGACGATAACAGTGACGATGGTGATGATGATGACAATGACGATGGTGATGACGTTAACAATGACTATGGTGATGATGATGACAATGACGATGGTGATGATGACAATGACGATGGTGGTGATGATGACAATGACGATGATGATGATGATGACAATGACGATGGTGGTGATGATGACAATGACGATGGTGATGATGACAATGACGACGGTGATGACGATAACAATGACGATGGTGATGATGATAACAATGACGATGGTGATGATGACAATGACGATGGTGATGACGATAACAATGACTATGGTGATGATGATGACAATGACGATGGTGATGATGACAATGACGATGGTGATGACGATAACAATGACGATGGTGATGACGATAACAATGACGATGGTGATGACGATAACAACGACGATGGTGGTGATGATGACAATGACGATGATGATGATAATGACAATGACGATGGTGATGACGATAACAACGACGATGGTGGTGATGATGACAATGACGATGATGATGATGATGACAATGACGATGGTGGTGATGATGACGATGACGATAGTGATGATGATGACAATGACGACGGTGATGACGATAACAATGACTATGGTGATGTTGATGACAATGACTATGGTGATGATGACGATGACGATGGTGATGACGATATCAATGACTATGGTGATGATGATGACAATGACGATGGTGATGATGATGACAATGACTATGGTGATGATGATGACAATGACGATGGTGATGATGACAATGACGATGGTGATGACGATAACAATGACTATGGTGATGATGATGACAATGACGATGGTGATGATGACAATGACGATGGTGATGACGATTTCTTCTTCTTCTTCTGCGTTCGATATCAGTCATGCTAAACATTGAGTCCCGTCTGGGTCACAAATAGGATTGTGCGTTTAAGGTCGCCACCGGTCCCCCATAGCTTCTCTTGCAATGTGGCTCCTTTGGGCCAGATCCACAGTCTTTGCTGGGAGAGGTTAGGGCAGTGCTGTAGTATGTGTTCAGGGGTTTGTCTTTCTGCTCCACAATCACAGGCAGCAGATTCTTTTATGCCTATCTTGTACAGGTGTGCTCGAAGACCACAGTGTCCAGTCCGAAGTCTAAGAATTGATGTTTGTTCTTTCCTGTTGAGTTTGTTTATGCTGTCACTCTCTGGTCTGTAATCTCCATTCTGCCTTCTCCACTCCCGCTTGCAAGACTGCTTTAGCGCTGTTTTGGTTTCCTTGTAGCTGTGTGGTGAATGAGGTTGTGGAAGATTACTCCCAGCTTTTGCCAGCTCATCTGCTCTCTCATTTCCTTGAATACCACAGTGGGCTGGTATCCACTGCAAGACCAGTTCTGCTTCCTTGGAGAGTAAGCCAATGTTGGTTCTTAGATTAGCAATTATTTTGTCTTGTTTTTTGCTGGATAGTGCTTGGAGAACAGACAATGAGTCGCTAAGTATAACAATTTGGTGCCCTCTGTGTTCTTGAGTGATGAGATGTTGGACTGCAGAGAGGAGAGCAGTTGCCTCAGCTCTGAAGTTAGTGCAGATGTCACCTGCTGGTAGAGAGAGAGTTTCTGCTCTACTGCTAGGGGGTTTAATGTAAATTCCACAACCCCACTTTCTGACTGCATCTGTAGCTGTAGCAGAGCCGTCGGTGAAAACCTGAGTCCAAGTGGTGTTTGGATACTTCTCATCAAGCATAGCAAGAGCCAGGGTTCTCTGTTGTGTCTCCGTCTGGGCATCTTTTGAAGTGATTCCCGGTACCTTTAGGACTACATTTGCTTCCCCTGGCTTGCTTGTCCATGGTTCTGTCCTAAGTTTTTCTCACAGTGCAACATCTCTTTCAAGCAGATCTTGGTGCTGTCTATACAGTTCTCTAGCAAGGTGGTTGGGGCTCTGACGCTTCAGTCTGTTTTTTGTTCTCTCTTGAAATATAACAATGACGATGGTGATGACGATAACAACGACGATGGTGGTGATGATGACAATGACGATGATGATGATGATGACAATGACGATGGTGGTGTTGATGACAATGACGATGGTGATGATGATGACAATGACGATGGTGATGATGATGAAAATGACGATGGTGATGACGATAACAATGACGATGGTGATGATGATGCAAATGACGATGGTGATGATGATAACAATGACGATGGTGATGATGATGAAAATGACGATGGTGGTGATGATAACAATGACGATGGTGATGTCGATAACAATGACGATGGTGATGATGATGACAATGACTATGGTGATGATGATGAAAATGACGATGGTGATAATGATAACAATTACGATGGTGATGATGATGAATATAACGATGGTGATGATGATAACAATGACGATATTGATGACAATGACAATGGTGATGATGATAAAAGTGACGATGATGATGATGATAACAATGACGATGGTGATGATGATAACAATGACGATCGTGATGATGATGACAATGACGATGGTGATGGTGATGGAAATGACGATGGTGATGATGATAACAATGACGATGGTGATGATGATAACAATGACGATGGTGATGATGATAACAATGACGATGGTGATGATGATAACAATGACGATGGTGATGATGATGAAAATGACGATGGTGATAATGATAACAATGACGATGGTAATGATGATGACAATGACTATGGTGATGATGATGACAATGACGATGGTGATAATAATAAAAATGACGATAGTGATGATGATAACAATGATGCGCAAAGAATGGGGGAAAACAATACAGGAGGACAGTGGCGCTTACTAGACAACCAAGTCAAGTATGACCATGGAAATAGTCGATGCTTCTAGAACATAAGCATGGGTATCCGAGCAAACCACGACACAGGCCGTTATCGTATCAGACTCCATGAACCAGATTACCAGATAACAATGATGATAGTGATAATGATAACAATGACGATGGTGATGACGATAACAATGACGATGGTGATGATGATAAAGATGATGATGATGATAAAGATGATGACGATAACAATGGCAATGACGGTGATGACAAAGATATTGATGATGATAATAGCGACGACGACGAAGATAATAAAAAGGAAAATTGATAATATATCGTAACATCAGTCGCAGGCTTGGTTGTTTTAATGTAATTGTATCATCCACGTGCGAATGTATCTATGCAGAATAAATCCACAGCATCAAGACATGGGGAGAGTATTTCTATTGATAATGGCAGCGATGAGTCTGAACTCTTCTGACCCTGACACCCGTCTGCCACTGATCCTCTATCAAAACCTTCAGAAACAAATCTATCTAATCTATCTAATCTATCTATCTATCTATCTATCTATCTATCTATCTATCTATCTATCTATCTATCTATCTATCTATCTATCTATCTATCTATCTATCTATCTATCTATCTATCTATCTATCTATCTATCTATCTATCTATCTATCTATCTGTCTGTCTGTCTGTCTGTCTGTCTGTCTGTCTGTCTGTCTGTCTGTCTGTCTGTCTGTCTGTCTGTCTGTCTGTCTGTCTGTCTGTCTGTCTGTCTGTCTGTCTGTCTGTCTGTCTGTCTGTCTGTCTGTCTGTCTGTCTGTCTGTCTGTCTGTCTGTCTGTCTGTCTGTCTGTCTGTCTGTCTGTCTGTCTGTCTGTCTGTCTGTCTGTCTGTCTGTCTGTCTGTCTGTCTATCATCTGCGTCTGTGTCCTTGTGTATGTGTGCGAATGTGTGTGAGTTCGCGCGTATGATTACGTGTATGTTTCAGTGTGAATTGGTCTGCGTGTGTTTCTGTGTGTTTAAGTGCGCCTCTTTGTTGTGTATGTGCGTCTGCGTGGGTATGTGTGCGATTAGATACATGTGGCTGTGTATATGTGACTGTGTATATGTGTCTGTGTGTGTGTCTCTGTGTTTGTCTGCATGTGTGTGTGTCTCGGTGTTTGTCTGCATATTTGATGTGACTGTGTGTATATCTTCGTGTGTCCCCGTATGTGTTTGTCTGCATGTTTGCCTGTGTATGCTTATGTGTGTTTGTCTGCGGGTGTGTCTATGAGGCTGTATGTATGTATGTATCTCTTGTGTGGGTGTCTGTATGTCTGTCTGCGTGAGTGTATGTGTAAGCATGTGTCTGTCTGTGTGTGCATGTCTATGTGTATTTCTCTGTGTGTATTGTGTGTGCCCCTTTGTTGTGTGTATGTGTCTGCATGTCAGAGTATATGTCTGTGCGTGCTGTATATACGTGTCTGCGTGTGTATTTCTATGTGTTTGTCTGTGTATGCATTTCTGCGTGTTTGTCTGTGTGGGTGTCAGTGTGTGTTTGTCTGTATTTTTGTGTGTGTTTGACTGCGTGTGTGTCTATGTGGCTGTATGTATGTGTCTGCATGTTTGTCTGCGTATGTATGTGTGCGTGTGTCAGTGTGTGAGCACGAATGTATACATGTCTGCTGTGTGTTTCCCTGTGTGTGTTTATCTGTGAGTGTCTGTATGTGTGTTTTTTTTTTGTCTAAGTGAGTGTGTGTGTCTCTGTGGGCGTGTACGTGTAAGTGTGTGTCTCCACGCATGACTGTTTGTATGCCTGTATTTATGACTGTGTGTTTTTATGTATGTATGTATGTACGTACGTACGTATGTATGTATGTATGTATGTATGTATGTATGTATGTATGTATGTATGTATGTATGTATGTATGTATGTATGTATGTATGTATGTATGTATGTATGTATGTATGTATGTATGTATGTATGTATGTATGTATGTATGTATGTATGTATGTATGTATGTATGTATGTATTGTATGTATGTATGTATGTATGTATGTATGTATGTATGTATGTATGTATGTATGTATGTATGTATGTATGTATGTATGTATGTATGTATGTATGTATGTATGTATGTATGTATGTATGTATGTATGTATGTATGTATGTATGTATGTATGTATGTATGTATGTATGTATGTATGTATGTATGTATGTATGTATGTACGTATGTATGTATGTATGTAATGTATGCATGTATGTATGTGTGTGTAAGTGAGTGGGTGAGCGTGTGTATGTGGGTGTATTTATGTATATGGGTGTGTGTATGCACGCGCGGGTTTTTGCATGCACCTTACAACTCATGCTTTTGTGTTCTTTTATAATATTCACAATATGCATATCCTCACATGATCATAATATGCTTTATTAGTAAAATACAACTGCTGTGCGAAAGATGGTTGACTGGAAGGGCCGAATGTAAGACAGGCCTGCGTGCCCAATATGTGACCCTTTGAAAAAAAAGTTCGTTCGTTCATTCGTTCTTCCACCAAAGACAGTCACGTCTGTCAATGCCAAGCGCACCATTCTTCCACCAAAGACAGTCATGTCTGTCAATGTCAAGCGTCCCACTCTTCCGCCAAAGACAATCACGTCTGTCAAAGTCAAGCGTGTCATCCTTCCACCAAAGACAGTCACGTCTGTCAGTGTCAAGCGTCCCACCCTTCCGCCATAGACAGTCACGTCTGTCAGTGTCAAGCGTCCAACCCTTCCACCAAAGAAGTCACGTCTGTCAGTGTCCAGCGTGTCATCCTTCCACCAAAGACAGTCGCGTCTGTCAGTGTCAAGCGAACCATCCTGCCACACATTTGCGAGATCGACTCCGACAAACCTTAAAGTTCTGGTCAAAGGGAGACAACTGCAATATTGGCAAATATTCCAAAGAGTTATCGCCGGGTGGCGGTAAGACCTTTTTATATTTAAAAAAAAAAACGTTAGGATTACATAAAAATTATTACTATTATTATGAAAAAAATTATAAATCCATTCATATTGTTTGTAAATGTATATCTGTGTCATTAGTGGATTTATTGTTTTTATTTACAGACGTGTATTATAGCAGATCCCAGTCCTGTTAAACTCTTCGTCCCCTTGTAGGATGCAATTTTTCGCTATTGTGAAACCCAACCTGGCTTTTGCCGGGGGCCCTAATTATCGCCAGGCGTTAAATATGGTCTAACGGCTGAACGGGGTTTCCTGGATCTCTCGACGTGTGATTCTCATCCACATAGTGGCACTTTGCGTCTTTGGGTTTTTATCGCTTGTGTGATGTTCTGGTGGGTACAAAATACCTATCTATCTTTAACTTTTTCTTAAAGGAGCATGAACGTCCCAATATGGCATAATTTCTTTAGGAACCCACTCCCACTGCAGTCGGGGTCCCTAATATAACCTAATAGTTGAACATGGTTTCTGGGACCTCTCTACTGTTGATCCTCATCCGCATGATCCTCATCTGCATGCTGGCACTTTGTGCCATCAGTCAAATGTCATTCATTCAACCCCCACATAGGCTATCGTCAGGAACCCTAAAATAACCTGACAGCTGAACGAGGTTTTTGAGACCTGTGACCGGGTATTTATCCATTGTTGTGCGGTCCTGGTGGGATGAACCTCACTGCAGCATTTCAAACTACGAAAAACACAAACCTGTAACATCCTTTCCCGCATGACGTGTGCAGTACCTGCTGAAGCCGTTGTATTGTCTGAATTAGAACTTCTTTGAGGCTGAAGGTTGTCTTCGAAGTTGCCCTCTGGGTCTGCCATCCGTGATGTGCAACAAGAAGTTGCAGGGTACTCACTCAGGGTGTTTCAGGAAGCAGCCAAAAAGAAGTGCAAATACCCAAACGATCAAAGCCACGTGGGCACTACCCCAGGGCTGTGAAACATCTTGCCTCCCTATGTCATGTAACATCATGAGACTGTGTATCTATCCAACAGGTTGTCACGTGACACAGGGGGGGGGGGGAGAGATAGAGAGAGAGAGAAAGAGAGAGAAAGAGAAAGAGAGAGAGAGAGAGAGAGAGAGAGAGAGAGAGAGGGGGGGGGGCTGTGAGTCTCTCCTACTGCGCTGTGTTAGAGTCAATTGTTTTGCACACCATATTCTATATTCCGAGATAGTTACATTGTAAGTATTTCGGCCACACTATCTGACCTGATACTGTGACTAATAACTTCTGGGCACACTATCTGATGTGATACTGAAAAATATAACTTTTCGCCACACTGTCTGACGTCATAATGAGACCGATAACTTCCTGCCACACAATCTGACGCGATACTGATGTGACAATCTTCCTGCCACACAATCTGACGCGATACTGAGGTGACAATCTTCCTGCCACACAATCTGACGCGATACTGGGTTGAAAATCTTCCTGCCACACAATCTGACGCGATACTGATGTGACAATCTTTCTGCCACACAATCTGACGCGATACTGATGTGACAATCTTCCTGCCACACAAGCTGACGCGATACTGAGGTGAAAATCTTCCTGCCACACAATCTGAAGCGATACTTTTGTGACAATCTTCCTGCCACACAATCTGACGCGATACTGATGTGACAATCTTCCTGCCACACAAGCTGACGCGATACTGAGCTGAAAATCTTCCTGCCACACAATCTGAAGCGATACTGATGTGACAATCTTCCTGCCACACAATCTGACGCGATACTGATGTGACAATCTTCCTGCCACACAATCTGACGCGATACTGAGGTGACAATCTTCCTGCCACACAATCTAACGCGATACTGAGGTGACAATCTTCCTGCCACACAATCTGACGCGATACTGAGGTGACAATCCTCCAGCCACACAATCTGACGAGATACTGATGTGACAATCTTCCTGCCACACAAGCTGACGCGATACTGAGCTGAAAATCTTCCTGCCACACAATCTGAAGCGATACTGATGTGACAATCTTCCTGCCACACAATCTGACGCGATACTGATGTGACAATCTTCCTGCCACACAATCTGACGCGATACTGAGGTGACAATCTTCCTGCCACACAATCTAACGCGATACTGAGGTGACAATCTTCCTGCCACACAATCTGACGCGATACTGAGGTGACAATCCTCCAGCCACACAATCTGACGAGATACTGAGGTGACTATCTTCATGCCACACAGTCTGACGCGATACTGATGTGACAATCTTTCTGCCACACAATCTGACGCGATACTGAGGTGACAATCGCCCCCCCCCCCCGCCCTCTTTTCAACTATATGACGTGATAGTGAGGCTGACAATCCTCCCGCTAAACTATCTGTTAGGATACTATGCAGCCGAGAAACTTCCTGACATATTTATAGGCGTGATATTAGAGCTGCGAATCTCCCACACCACCATCTTGTCTGACTAGTTAGGGCTACAGTTTGAGAACCGCTGCTTGACACAGCTTGCACCAGCTAACCTTAGCTAAACCGCGTGTAGGTAGCACATACGTGCCCCTGCCAAGGTCAGGGAGGCACCTGGATGCAATCATTAGGTCGCGGGATAAAGCAGGTCACGGGACCAAAATACACTTCTAGCAACGGATGCTGCCGAGTTATGTCCCTTCAGCCGAAAGTGTTCAAGGAAATCAACCTATGTTGTTCAGGTGTTCAGGTGAACACGTCAGTTTATCCAGCGGTTTATCCAGTGAGCTCTATTCGCCTAGCTCTGCGGCAGATGACAGGACTGTGAAGTATAGTACTGTGATTGTCCTGTCACTAGGGAAGGATTTAGATTCTGATATGGCCCTCAGATATGAGAAGCGCCGAGGTTACCGCCGTTCTAAATTACACCATTTAATCTCAGAAATATTTAATTGCATATGACATTTGAAGCACATTAATGATGAAATACATTAACAGTTTACTTGTTTGTCATAGAAACCATAAGCAAAAATAATAAAAAATGTGTCTGCACAATCACATACACTATATTACGTAATCCTCCAAAACGATCTATTTAAAAAAAAAAACCTGGATTCTAAACAAAAAATAGGAATTTGGTGGGGTTTCTGGGGTTTCTGGGGGTTCTATGGTTTCTGGGGTTTCTGGGGTTTCTTTCAGACTGCGAGGTCCTTAGCTGCAGCCTAGTAAGCTTATGGCTAAATCAAGCACTGGCTGTCACTGACATTCACCTGTGTACGGTCTATAGAGCTGACCTGGTGTACGGTCTATAGAACTGACCTGGTGTACGGTCTATAGAGCTGACCTGGTGTACGGTCTATAGAGCTGACCTGGTGTACGGTCTATAGAACTGACCTGGTGTACGGTCTATAGAACTGACCTGGTGTACGGTCTATAGAGCTGACCTGGTGTACGGTCTATAGAACTGACCTGGTGTACGGTCTATAGAACTGACCTGGTGTACGGTCTATAAAACTGACAGGGTGTACGGTCTATAGAACTGACCTGGTTTACGGTCTATAGAACTGACCGGGTGAATGGTCTATAGAACTGACCTGGTGTACGGTCTATAGAACTGACCTGTTGTGCGGTCTATAGAACTGACCTGGTGTACGGTCTATGGAACTGACCTGGTGTACGGTCTATAGAACTGACCTGGTGTACGGTCTAAAGAACTGACCTGGTGTACGGTCTATATAACTGACCTGGTGTACGGTCCATAGAACTGACCGGATTTACGGTCTATAGAACTGACCTGGTGTACGGTCTATAGAACTGACCGGGTGTACGGTCTATAGAACTGACCTGATGTACGGTCTATAGAACTGACTTGGTGTACAGTCTATAGAACTGACCTGGTGTACGGTCTATAGAACTGACCTGGTGTACGGTCTATAGAACTGACCTGGTGTACGGTCTATAGAACTGACCGGGTGTACGGTCTATAGAACTGACCTGGTGTACGGTCTATAGAACTGACCTGGTGTACGGTCTATAGAACTCACCTGGTGTACGGTCTAAAGAACTGACCTGGTGTACAGTCTATAGAACTGACCTGGTGTACGGTCTATAGAACTGACCTGGTGTACGGTCTTTAGAACTCACCTGGTGTACGGTCTATAGAACTGACCTGGTGTACAGTCTATAGAACTGACCTGGTGTACGGTCTATAGAACTCACCTGGTGTACGGTCTATAGAACTGACCTGGTGTACTGTCTATAGAACTGACCTGGTGTACGGTCTATAGAACTCACCTTGTGTACGGTCTATAGAACTAACCTGGTGTACAGTCTACACAAAGGACACAAGTAATTCATTTCAGTGAAACCGTCTGTGCAATGGTCTTGTTGCAAGAATTACATAAAATACATGAAAAACAGAACAACCACAGATCCAGGGTGTAGGGTATGTTACTGTATCTACGACTCTGCTAAATATCCAGGGTGTAGGGTATGTTACTGTATCCACGACTTCGCTAAATATCCAGGTTGTAGGGTATGTTACTGTATCCATGACTCCGATAAATATACAGGGTCTAGGGTATGTTACTGTATCCACAACTGCGCTAATATATCCATGGTGTAGGGTATGTTACTGTATCCATGACTCCGCTAAATATCCAGGGTGTAGGGTATGTTACTGTATCCACGACTCCTTTAAATATCCAGGGTGTAGAGTATGTTACTCTATCCAGGGTGTAGGGTATGTTACTGTAAATATTCACAGAGTGTAGGGTATGTTACTGCATCCATGACTCCGCTAAATATCCAGGGTGTAGGGTATGTTACTGTTTCCACAAATCTGATAAATATCCAGGGTGTAGGGTACCTGTAACTGTATCCACGACTCCTCTAAATATCCAGGATGTAGGGTATGTTACTATATCCATGACACCTCTAAATATACAGGGTGTAGGGTATGATACTGTATCCACGACTCCGCTAAATATCCAGGTTGTAGAGTATGTTACTCTATCCAGTGTGTAGGGTATTTTAATGTATCCACGATTCCACTAAATATTCAGGGTATAGGGTATTTTACTGTATACACGACTCCCCTAAATATTCGGAGTGTAGGGTATGTTACTGTATCCATGACTCCGCTAAATATCTAGGGTGTAGAGTATGTTACTGTATCCACGAATCTGATAAATATCCAGGGTGTGGGGAACCTGTAACTGTATCCATGACTCCTCTAAATATCCAGGGTGTAGGGTACATTACTGTATCCACGACTCCGCTAAATATCAAGGGTGTAGGAAACGTTACTGTATCCAAGAATCCGCTAAATATCCAAAGTGTAGGGTATGTTACTGTATCCACGACCCCGCTAAATATCCAGGGTGTAGGGTATGTTACTGTATCCACGAATCTGATAAATATTTAGGGTGTAGGGTAATTTAGTGTATCCACGAATCCGCTAAATATCCAGGGTGTAGGGTACATTACTGTATCCACAAATCCGCTAAATATCAAGGGTGTAGGGTACGTTACTGTATCAACGAATCCGCTAAATATCCAGAGTGAAGGGTACGTTACTGTATCCACGCATCCGCTAAATATCCAGGATGTAGGGTACGTTACTGTATCAACGAATCTGATAAATATTTAGGGGGTAGGGTACGTTACTGTATCCACGAATCCGCTAAATATCCAGGGTGAAAGGTACGTTACTGTATCCACGAATCCGCTAAATATCCAGGGTGGAGGGTACGTTACTGTATCCACGACTCCGCTGAATATTCAGGGTGTAGGATATGTTACTGTATCCACGACTCCGCTAAATATTCAGGGTGTAGATTATGTTACTGTATCCACGACTCCGCTAAATATTTAGGGTGTAGGGTACGTTACTGTATCCACGACTCCGCTGAATACCCAGGGTGTAGTTGTAGACAAGTGATCACTGCACTCTACCACCTAAATGTAACCAGACTGAACCACTCATCAAAAGGGACATTTTTCCTGAAGATCTCAAGAATCATAAAGTGTTGGGTGAGTTCTTACTACATCTTTTACGCTGGACTGGGGGACAGTATGAGGTGGGGGGAAGGCGGGGGGTGTAGAGAACACTGCAGAGGTGCGACGGGATGTAGAGAACACTGCACATGTGCGACGGGTGGAGAGAGCACTGCACAGGTGTGACGGGTGGAGAAAACACTGCACATGTGCGACGGGTGGAGAGAGCACTGCACAGGTGTGACGGGTGGAGAAAACACTGCACAGGTGTGACGGGTGGAGAAAACACTGCACAGGTGTGACGGGTGGAGAAAACACTGCACAGGTGGGACGGGTGGAGAAAACACTGCACAGGTGTGACGGTGTGGAGAGAACACTACACAGATGCGACGGAGTGGAGAGAACATTGCACAGGTGAGACGGGTATAGAGAACACTGCACAGGTGTGAGGGGGTGGAGATAACACTGCACAGGTGTGACGGGTGGAGAAAACACTGCACAGGTGTGACGGGTGGAGAAAACACTGCACAGGTGTGACGGGTGGAGAAAACACTGCACATGTGAGACGGGTGGAGAGGACACTGCACAGGTGTGAAGGGGTGGAGATAACACTGCACAGGTGTGAAGGGGTGGAGATAACACTGCACAGGTGTGAAGTTGTGGAGATAACACTGCACAGGTGCAACTATAGGAAGTATCAGAAGTCTGGTGGTGGTCCATCAGATACGGTCATGGTTTCAATCGTCCACGAGAGAAAACTTTTAAGAATGAAAAGAGGGCGTCTACTACTGTCTGCATTTACCACGTAGCTGTGTAGGCAGGGAAGGGGGAGGGTGGTGGGGGTGTCTAAGCCTAAGGTTTAAGGGCCGCATAGCTAGTGCTGTCGCCACGCACTGTGTAGGTTACATTTTTTTTCTTGCCTGCGGCAGAAAAAAAAATCCCCAACATTACTGAGGATTCGAACCAGGGCCTTCCACCTGAGCGCCCAGTGTCACAACCAACCAGGCCTCTTTCATGACACTGGCGGAAAAAACAACATAGAACATTAGTCGAAATTTAAAACAATACACAATTACTCGACAGATAAAACCACCTCAACATGACGCCGCAGATGGAATCATGGGGAAAAGACAATATCCCAACAGATAAACCAACTAACAACATTACTGGAACAGATCTAACATTCACACTAGGACATTATGTTTGTCTGTATACGATTGTTCATCTTGCTGGTTCCTTGGTGCCCTAAATCTACTGGGCAAGCTCCCAAATTGGTTTACTGGCAATTCAAAACCGATTGGAAATGTGTCGAGGGATGACAGCGCGACTAGTCGCAGCGCCGGGCGTGAGCTGGCCATTGATTAGGTGGGAGGATCATATCCGCTGGCGAGTGGGAGGCTGGGTGAAGCAATCATCAGTCAGACTCCGGAGACATACATACTCTCCTACTCCTCGGAGCAGATGCGCGTCTTGGAGGGGCGGTTCTAGCAGCATCACAGTTTGTATCAAAGGCTTAAGGACCAGTAGTTACTTCAACCATTTGTTTAAATGTGTGGATAGCAAATTATAAGAACAATATTACACAATAATAAGGCAGAGTTTCTCGCGATGCAGTACACTACCACTTCAGGAGTGCTGGGGCAATAGGGTTTTTCAGGTTGTCCGCCCCAAAACATATTTATACAATGTACGTGTATGTCCTTATGCGTGCGCGAGTCTGTGTGCGCGTGAACGTGGGTATGTGTAAAGATTTGATCGCGTGTTTGTGTACACATGCTTCCGTAGGTCTCTTATTGTCAAACATACAAACCAACAATGTACATTTGATCTGAATTCTGACAAGAACGCAGTGCGAAGTGTGGACTGTTGAGACTAAGAAAGCAAGCATGAATGTGTCGTACACAATGTAGTCAATGAACTTGACACGAAACATCAAACAAAACACTAACGTTAGATATATTTCTGTTGTGGGGCTTTGCAAACAAACTCCTGCATGTGTTGGCTGTTGAATGTGTAACAAGACAATTTTCAGGATACTACTAATTTGTCATTACTCCTATATCTGAATGAAACCCGAGATGTTGGAATTGTGAAACTGCATTTATAACACTCAAGTCACAGAGCTACTGACTGACAGACTGAGAATGTCAAATAGACAGCAACTGTCATCAGAGTGAACTACCCCTTAGGTCTACGACACAGCGGTGCAAAAAAAAAAAAAAAAAAAAAACACCTCATAAACCTCCTGTTCTGGGTACTAGTAAGTCGCCCCAGATGACGTCACGGGGACAGTCCAATATTTTATAGGGTGGTAAGACTGAGTTCGAGGTTTATGGTGCTTTTAACAACCCGAAAACAGCTAGAACTGGACTTAACCCCAACCCACCTACGTCCCACGGGAGAGTGCAACCTAGCTCCCTAGGTCCAACGACTGCATGCAGCTTAGGTCCCACGACTGCATGCAGCCTATCTACCACCCCTTGAAATATTGGACTGTCTGTCTGAGGTGACGTATAACGAAAGCACCGACAACTCTCCAACCAAAATTAGAATCTGACGACCATGGCGAGTTACAAAATCAAACCTTCAGGGGACAACAGACCTACACAGATCCTCGCCGGTGATACTGATCCCGTGCTGAGCTTCTTGGGACTCCGACTTGAGTTAGAAGAAGAAGGGAGCACTCATGGGTTACATCTCATGTGCCATAGTGTTGATCCGTTGTTCTGACCTCAAACCTCAGATCTCCATGCGTCCAACAAGAGGGAACCAGCGTCTGAATTTGTTGTGTTTCCTAATTTCTCTCCATCCAGTCATGTCATACAAGGGGTTGTCTTCTGTCTGTCACATCGTGTCATACCAGAAGGAAGAGCAGAGCTGACACCATCAACGCTGTACGGCCTAGGCTGGCGGGCAGTTATGTGTCTGACGTTAACACGATTACGTGACCTGGGGATAAAACTTGGTGAAGAATGTCTATGCTGTCTTCGAGGCCAATAATAGAGGCATTTTAACTAACCTCTCATAGGAACAATCAACAGACATAGCTTAGAGCGGCTTCTGCATCAGAGGACTTGGCGCGAGTAGAGAATGCCCAGTGGATAGTGACATTAATTGTGATATCTTTTTTCTACGTGTGATAACATAGGTTTTAATTATACGTCCTTTCTCAGTAATATCTGCCATCTCTGTTTTACATCTCTCTCTCTCTCTCTCTCTCTCTCTCTCTCTCTCTCTCTCTCTCTCTCTCTCTCTCTCTCTTCTCTTTCTCCCCCCCCCCCCCAATACGTTTTATTCCAATCTGGCACTTACTTTACAGTGTAACCGATTGTGTATTTCGGTTGGGATTCATTGATTTGCTTCATTTTAATCAACTGTTATGCAGTATGCAGCTGCTGAAATATGCCAGGCAACCAACTGTGCGATCTGCAGTTGAATTATAGATCTGTAGAAGATGTCGCGACTACCATACACAGATGTGTGCACGCGGGACATGAAGGATACATATATTGAGGTAGATCCATGGAAACAAAATGTAATGCATTGTGTTGCCTGGAAGGGTCAAATCATAAAGGGAATGAGAAGAAATGAATAAATGAAGGCAGAAAGAATGAGGACTGAGCGTCTGAAGAGAAACACACTTAATACAAATGATGTTTTTCTTGTAACACAGGCGGGTCTTGCTAGTCACACTCGCCATCGCCATGGGTTATGTCCCATGCCTTCTCATAGCACAGTGTAAGACTATTGTCTGGAAAGAGGAAAACGTGCCAATAAATTGTGCAATTTGTTTGCGTCCTCTTGGTTCCAATCTCTCTACAGCAGTGGTATCCAGCCTATTTTAGGTCGCACAAGAGGTCCCGCAACTAAAGTAACAGACAGTGTGGAAAGTTGGGAAACAGACGTCATTCGTTTTGTTGAGAATGTATTCTCAGTGTATAGTTAAATGCCTGTTTTATCGTATTATTAGATTTGTAACTGTAGCTGTACAAATTACTTCTAAAAACCACACATTTGGTGGCTTTTTATTTTAGAAATAGTTTTGAAAATACTTTATTCATAATTAAACTGCTTAAAAAATGCATCACATTATTAGAAATACAAACGCTCTCAATTTCACAATTGCTTACCGCCCCTACACCCACCCCCACTCCCCCCCCCCGCCTCGCCTCACCCTGACCCCCACCTTCAGCCTTTCAGTTTGGAGACAAGTGCTCAACAATGTCTGTTGTATTGTTGTTACTGCGAATTTGCTTGCTGAAATTGCTAACACATTCCTATATCTGCGCATTTCTCTGTTGTCTCGTTCACATTCTTACCTCTGTCTGCTTCTAGATTTTCAGTCTGCATTTTCCTCTCTCGATGTCTGCTCCCACACATCCTCACATCTGCAAGCGTATTTTTGCTGTCTGCTCCCACACATCCTCACATCTGCAAGCGTCTTTTTGCTGTCTGTTCCCACACATCCTCACATCTCCAAGGTTCTTTTTGCTGTCTGCTCGCACACATCCTCACATCTGCAAGCGTCTTTTTTTTCTGTCTGTTTCCACACATCCTCACATCTCCAAGGTTCTTTTTGCTGTCTGCTCGCACACATCCTCACATCTGCAAGCGTCTTTTTTTTCTGTCTGCTCACACACATCCTCACATCTGTAAGCGTCTTTCTTGTTGCTGTCTGTTCCCACACATCCTCACATCTCCAAGCTTCTTTTTGCTGTCTGTTCTTGAATTTTCTAAGAATATTCCGATTTAACAATTTCCATGCCTGCCTCTGTGACTCTAGTCCACATACAACTGTTTTCCTTATATTCACTTTATACCTTTCCGGCTTCTCCTTTCCTTCCCTGTCCTTCTCACCCTAATATTCTAGGTTCAACGTAGGCATCTGTTTCGTAAATATTGTCTTCAGTGAAAGGTCATGAGAGTTCACTGACTGAACGGTTCACGTAGGTCAGGACGGGGTGAAAGGTCAAGGAAAAGGCTGACAAGTATAATAGTATTTATTCATCAAATAGAAGAGAACTGTGAATAGTCAGATGTGACAGGATGGATGGTTGCACTGAGCTCTTGGACTCGTGCATTCTACTGTCTGTTCGTCTGTCTGCCTGTTCCGATTTCCTCACTTCCTGACGTCTATCCATCTTTGTTTTCTTTATCGATCTTTGTTCCCTTCATATTTCTTTTCTTGTCTTTCATTTATTTAACTATTTAGTTGTCTCCCCTCCCCCCGTTTTCCCCTTAACTTTCTTAATTTTCTTTTGTCGTTTTGTCCAGTTTCTCACTTTCTTGCTTTCTTTCGCTAGACAAGCTTGTGCTTATATTTTTTATGTGTTTTTTTTACATTTGCTGTGTGTGTGCGCGCGCACACGATTGTAGTTTGATGTGTGAGTGGGTGGGTGTGTGTGTGTGTGTGTCTACTAGTCACAAGCCGAGTGATTCAGAAAAAGGCGGCGGTGGGCGGGGCGGAGGTGGTGACAGAGAAAGATATGGAGACAGAGACAAAAAGATAGATAAGATAAACAGAAAAATTGAAAGGTAAGGGAGATAGATAGAGAGAGAGAGAGATAGAGACTGACTGACTGAGAGACGAGTTGAACAGAAAACCAGTAAAGACAGACAAAGAAGTAGAAAGAAGCCAGAAAAGAAGACAGAGCGAAAGAGAGCGAAAGAATGAGAGAGAGAGAGAGAGAGAGAGAGAGAGAGAGAGAGAGAGAGAGACAGACAGACAGACAGAGAGACAGACAGACAGACAGACACAGAGATGGACAGAGACATAGTAGAGACAGATAGACAGACAGACAGACGGAGATGTGAAACAAATCCAGAGCTAATCAAACATCGAAGATAAGAAAGAGACAACTTACAATCAGGCCAATCTTGTCCAGCTCTCGGTCCAAATTCAGATCTGATCAAACAGAGAGAACAAGCACTGTTTAGGTAGAGTGCATTACTAGGACAAGCACTGTTTAGATAGAGTGCATTACTAGGACAAGCACTAGCTTGTGCAATGTATGGTACAATGTATGGTACAATGTATGGTACAAAATATGGTACAGTGTATGGTACATTGTATGGTACAAAGTATAATATAATGTATGGTGCAATGTATGGTACAATGTATGATACAGTGTATGGTGCAATGTATGGTACAATGTATGGTACAATGTACGGTGCAATGTATGGTGCAATGTATGGTGCAATGTATGGTGCAAGGTATGGTACAAGGTATAGTACAAGGTATTGTACAATGTATGGTGCAATGTATGGTGCAATGTATGGTACAATGTATGGTACAATGTATGGTACAATGTATGATGCAATGTATGGTCAATGTATGGTCAATGTATGGTACACTGTATGGTACAATGTATGGTACAATGTATCGTACAATATATGGTACAATATATGTTACAATTTATGGTACAATGCATGGTGCAATGTATGTTACAATGTATGGTACAATGTATGGTGCAATGTATGGTGCAATATATGGTACAATGTATGGTACAATGTATGGTTCAATGTATGGTACAATGTATGGTGCAATGTATGGTGCAATGTATGGTGCAATATATGGTACAATGTATGGTACAATGTATGGTGCAATGTATAGTGCAATGTATAGTGTAATGTATGGTGCAATGTATGGTACAATGTATGGTACAATGTATGGTATAATGTATGATACAATATATGGTACAATATATGGTACAATGTATGGTACAATGTGGGGTACAATGTATGTTACAATGTATGTTACAATGTATGGTACAATGTATGGTGCAATGTCTGGTACAATGTATGGCACAATTTATGGTACAATTATGGTACAATGTATGGTATAATGTATGGTACAATGTATGGTACAATGTATGATGCAATTTATGGTGCAATGTGTAGTACAATGTATGTTACAATGTATGGTAAAATGTATGGTACAATGTATAGTACAATGTATGTTACAATGTATGTTACCATGTATGGTATAATGTATGGTGCAATGTATGGTGCAATGTCTGGTACAATGTATGGCATAATTTATGTTACAATGTATGGTACAATGTATGGTACAATGTGGGGTACAATGTATGGTACAATGTATGGTACAATGTATGATGCAATTTATGGTGCAATGTGTAGTACAATGTATGTTACAATGTATGGTAAAATGTATGGTATGCTCAAATTTAGAACAATATAACACAAACACTGTTTAAATATGGATCGTCACGGTGTAGCGGCTGTGAATGTCCCTGCGTTTAGTTGTAATTCTTGTGTCTGGTTGTCCCTGTGTTTAGTTGTCATTATTGTGTCTGGTTGTCCCTGTGTTTAGTTGTTATGCTTGTGTCTGTGACAAACAGACACAAGAATGACAACTAAACACAGGGACAAACAGACACAAGAATGACAACTAAACACAGGGACAACCAGACACAAGAATGACAAATAAACACAGGGACAACCAGACACAACAATGACAAATAAACACAGGGACAAACAGACACAAGAATGACAACTAAACACTGGGACAACCAGACACAAGATTGACAACTAAACACAGGGACAACCAGACACAAGAATGACAAATAAACACAGGGACAACCAGACACAACAATGACAAATAAACACAGGGACAAACAGACACAAGAATGACAACTAAACACTGGGACAACCAGACACAAGATTGACAACTAAACACAGGGACAACCAGACACAAGAATGACAACTGAACACAGGGACAACCAGACACAAGAATGACAACTAAACACTGGGACAACCAGACACAAGAATGTCAACTAAACACAGGGACAACCAGACACAAAAATGACAACTGAACACAGGGACAACCAGACACATGTATGTCAACTAAACACAGGGACACCAGACACAAGAATGACAAATAAACACAGGGACAACCAGACACAAGAATGACAACTAAACACAGGGAAAACCAGACACAAGAATGACAAATAAACACAGGGACAACCAGACACAAGAATTACACATAAACACACAGACAACCAGACACAAGAATGACAACTAAACACAGGGACAAACAGAAACAAGAATGACAACTAAACATAGGGACAACCAGACACAATAATGACAAATAAACACAGGGACAAACAGACACACGAATGACAACTGAACACAGGGAGAACCAGACACAAGAATGACAACTAAACACAGGGACAACCAGATACAAGAATGACAACTGAACACAGGGACAAACAGACACAAGAATGACAACTAAAAACAGGGACAACCAGACACAAGAATGACAACTAAAAACAGGGACAACCAGACACAAGAATAACAAATAAACTTGTGGATGAGCTAAATAAAAATATGTTCACATACACAGACGTTTGATACAGTATGGCAACAATCATGCCATCATGCATATGATTCAACATACCAAAAATCCAGCGAGGATTGTCCTTACACAAAACTCAAATATAATTTAACCAATTGCATAAATGGGAAACATATTCCTGAGGTAGGTTGTCAGGGCAGACAACTGGATGCTAATAAATGTCAAGGGAATCAACCGAATTAAGATTTACATGAATGTTTTTTTTCCCTAGCCATTTTCTCGGCACTGTTCATTTTTAAACATACAGTGTTGTAAACTGTTGACATTAAGGCAAGTAATTGTAGTGTAAGTACAGAAACAAGGCTAATGAAACTTTCCACATGTGGCTGTGTAGATGAACTGGCAAAACGAACATGAACATACGGTTGGAATACATTTCAGTTACAAATGTCATCGAGTTAGTTATACACAGCGATCGCAACTCGTCTTTGATACAATTTGACAAACACATGCACGTATCAACACTGGAGCCTGCAGCGGTTGCTTTGGGCCCCAGAAATGTTTCATGCAATTTCCCCTGTCGTTTGGTGGGCTCTGCACCCAGGCTGCCATCTTGGCATCAGTCTGGCACGCTTCGCTGATCACACATGGTTATTATCATTGATGCTGTAACAAGAGTGGGATCTACCAAGCGGAACCGGCATTGTGTCACGTGGTCACGCAGCTGCCCACAAACATTCATAGGGTTACAACACCCACCCACACTGGACAACGGGTGACCTCCTAATCGCTTTGTGTGCCTCCAATACCACCGTGCCTTAGGTTTATACCGTTAAACCGGATTTCATGAATAATGCCAGTGTGTTTCTCATTCTTGGGATGTTGATCCTACCTACTGCAATCCGTAAAGGGGACACAAACAAAAAATGGTAAATAAATAAATGAGGAAGACTGGTGGACGGAAGACTGGTGGACGGAAGACTGGTGGACGGAAGACTGGGGGACGGAAGACTGGTGGACGGAAGACTGGTGAACAGCAGCCTCTCGCCTTCTTCTGGTGATGCCTATTATTACTGTTGTTGTTGTCACTTATTATTATTATTATTATTATTATTATTATTATTATTATTATTATTATTATTATTATTAGCAGCAGTAGTAGCAGCAGTAGTAGTAGTAGTAAAGTAAACACGAAAAAAAAAGACAATACCTTGTGGCGTATCGTAAATGTGATGGTAGACGTTACTTGTTACCGATCGAATGGCACCTGATGGTTGATGCAGTAAACATGACATCGAACGCCTTTACTTCCCAGGCAATTACCTGGTATCCATTTTCGGCTGGGTTGAACTAGAAGCCAGAGTCACATTTGAAGACAAATCTGCAAGGATTCAAACCCAGGACATTGGGGCCGGTAGGCAAATGTCAAGCCACCATGTCAACGTCACTAACATTGCTATCACTATGACTCCACCCGAAGACGGACTTTGATGAGAGAGGTCACAGCTGCTGGACTAGACTCCACCCGAAGACGGACTTTGATGAGAGAGGTCACAGCTGCTGGACTGGACTCCAGCCGAAGACGGACGTTGATGAGAGAGGTCACAGCTGCTGGACTGGACTCCAGCCGAAGACGGACGTTGATGAGAGAGGTCACAGCTGCTGGACTGGACTCCAGCTGAAGACGGACGTTGATGAGAGAGGTCACAGCTGCTGGACTGGACTCCAGCCGAAGACGGACGTTGATGAGAGAGGTCACAGCTGCTGGACTGGACTCAACAGTTAAGGAACCAACAGTCTGCATACAAATAAGTTAGATTGGTAAAAACAGATGCGCGCGCAACAACAGTCAGGTTCTGGAAAAAGATTAAAGTCCAGAGGTGGACGAACACCCACTATTTTCCGCCGGAGTTTACAGCCAGTAAAGAAGAAAAAAAAAGAGAAAAAGAAGAAGAAGAAGAAAAAGAAGAAGAAGAAGAAGAAGAAGAAGAAGAAGAAGAAGAAGAAGAAGAAGAAGAAGAAGAAGAAGAAGAAGAAGAAGAAGAAGAAGAAGAAGAAGAAGAAGAAGAAGAAGAAGAAGAAGAAGAAGAAGAAGAAGAAGAAGAAGAAGAAGAAGAAGAAGAAGAAGAAGAAGAAGAAGAGAAAGGAAGAACAAGAACAAGAACAAAAAGAAAAAAGGAGAAGAACAAGAACAAGAAGAACAAGGAGAAGAACAAGAAGAAGATGAAGAGGAGGAGGAAGACGAAAAAGAAGAAGAAATTACTGTTTAAACATTAAGACTGTGCCCGTTCTTTTTTTTTTTTTTTTTTATGTATTTGCTGCAAGAAATAAAAACACGGCTTCCGTGTTGACCCAGCGTAAAATGAGTACCAGGTAAAGCACTGGGAAGTAAAGGCGGCCGCAGGGTTGTTGACCACATCAGCACCGACTGCTGACTGGTCTGTACACTAAAGGTGCAGCAGGATTTGTCAAATACGCATAAGGACGCGAAAAGGGCCCTGAATGTTGCACGTGCTACAGGCAGCCACACTCAACTGCCAGCTGGTCTGTTGAATGTTATTTATCATGCGACCAATGTCACTTGCTCACCAGCTCTTGTAGTCTGAGTTCAAGCTTCAGGAGTGGCAGCCATCTAGTGGCATTACTCTGGGGTCAGACTAGTCCAATGTGTTCTTTAGGCTTTTCCGGAATGTGTTTCCAAAGAGGAGGAGACGAAGGAATGGACCTGACAAACGCATGACGTAAACTGACTCCCTGGATGCTTCCTACCAGTAGCAGTGTTTGCCACGTGACATCCTTCACCACAGAAGTGGCTTCTCCTACTGCTGGCTTGAAATGTGTGCTATAAGGCAGGGCTTAAAACACTCTAGCAGTTAATGTGCCATAAGGCAGGGCTTGAAACACTGTAGCAGTTAATGTGCCATAAGGCAGGGCTTGAAACACTCTAGCAGGTAATGTGCCATGAGGCAGGGTTTGAAACACTCTAGCAGGTAATGTGCCATGAGACAGAACTTGAAACACTCTAGCAGGTAATGTGCCATGAGGCAGGGCTTGAAACACTCTAGCAGTTAATGTGCCATGAGACAGAACTTGAAACACTCTAGCAGGTAATGTGCCATGAGACAGAACTTGAAACACTCTAGCAGTTAATGTGCCATGAGGCAGAACTTTAAACACTCTAGCAGTTAATGTGCCATGAGACAGAACTTGAAACACTCTAGCAGGTAATGTGCCATGAGGCAGGGCTTGAAACACTCTAGCAGTTAATGTGCCATGAGACAGAACTTGAAACACTCTAGCAGGTAATGTGCCATAAGGCAGCGCTTGAAACACTCTAGCAGTTAATGTGCCATGAGACAGAACTTGAAACACTCTAGCAGTTAATGTGCCATGAGACAGAACTTGAAACACTCTAGCAGGTAATGTGCCATGAGACAGAACTTGAAACACTCTAGCAGTTAATGTGCCATGAGACAGAACTTGAAACACTCTAGCAGTTAATGTGCCATGAGGCAGAACTTGAAACACTCTAGCAGGTAATGTGCCATGAGGCAGGGCTTGAAACACTCTAGCAGTTAATGTGCCATGAGACAGAACTTGAAACACTCTAGCAGGTAATGTGCCATGAGACAGAACTTGAAACACTCTAGCAGGTAATGTGCCATGAGACAGAACTTGAAACACTCTAGCAGGTAATGTGCCATAAGGCAGGGCTTGAAACACTCTAGCAGTTAATGTGCCATGAGACAGAACTTGAAACACTCTAGCAGGTAATGTGCCATGAGGCAGGGCTTGAAACACTCTAGCAGTTAATGTGCCATGAGACAGAACTTGAAACACTCTAGCAGGTAATGTGCTATGAGACAGAACTTGAAACACTCTAGCAGGTAATGTGCCATGAGGCAGGGCTTGAAACACTCTAGCAGTTAATGTGCCATGAGACAGAACTTGAAACACTCTAGCAGGTAATGTGCCATGAGGCAGGGCTTGAAACACTCTAGCAGTTAATGTGCCATGAGACAGAACTTGAAACACTCTAGCAGGTAATGTGCCACGAGGCAGGGCTTGAAACACTCTAGCAGTTAATGTGCCATGAGACAGAACTTGAAACACTCTAGCAGTTAATGTGCCATGAGACAGAACTTGAAACACTCTAGCAGGTAATGTGCCATGAGGCAGGGCTTGAAACACTCTAGCAGTTAATGTGCCATGAGACAGAACTTGAAACACTCTAGCAGTTAATGTGCCATGAGACAGAACTTGAAACACTCTAGCAGGTAATGTGCCATGAGGCAGGGCTTGAAACACTCTAGCAGTTAATGTGCCATGAGACAGAACTTGAAACACTCTAGCAGGTAATGTGCCATGAGGCAGGGCTTGAAACACTCTAGCAGTTAATGTGCCATGAGACAGAACTTGAAACACTCTAGCAGGTAATGTGCCACGAGGCAGGGCTTGAAACACTCTAGCAGTTAATGCGCCATGAGACAGAACTTGAAACACTCTAGCAGGTAATGTGCCACGAGGCAGGGTTTGAAACACTCTAGCAGTTAATGTGCCACGAGGCAGGGCTTGAAACACTCTAGCAGTTAATGTGCCATGAGACAGAACTTGAAACACTCTAGCAGTTAATGTGCCATGAGACAGAACTTGAAACACTCTAGCAGGTAATGTGCCATGAGGCAGGGTTTGAAACACTCTAGCAGGTAATGTGCCACGAGGCAGGGCTTGAAACACTCTAGCAGTTAATGTGCCATGAGACAGAACTTGAAACACTCTAGCAGGTAATGTGCCATGAGGCAGAACTTGAAACACTCTAGCAGGTAATGTGCCACGAGGCAGGGCTTGAAACACTCTAGCAGGTAATGTGCCATGAGACAGAACTTGAAACACTCTAGCAGTTAATGTGCCATGAGACAGAACTTGAAACACTCTAGCAGGTAATGTGCCATGAGGCAGGGCTTGAAACACTCTAGCAGTTAATGTGCCATGAGACAGAACTTGAAACACTCTAGCAGGTAATGTGCCACGAGGCAGGGCTTGAAACACTCTAGCAGTTAATGTGCCATGAGACAGAACTTGAAACACTCTAGCAGTTAATGTGCCATGAGGCAGCGCTTGAAACACTCTAGCAGTTAATGTGCCATGAGACAGAACTTGAAACACTCTAACAGGTAATGTGCCACGAGGCAGGGCTTGAAACACTCTAGCAGTTAATGTGCCATGAGACAGAACTTGAAACACTCTAGCAGGTAATGTGCCACGAGGCAGGGCTTGAAACACTCTAGCAGGTAATGTGCCATGAGGCAGGGCTTGAAACACTCTAGCAGGTAATGTGCCATAAGACAGAACTTGAAACACTCTAGCAGTTAATGTGCCATAAGGCAGCGCTTGAAACACTCTAGCAGTTAATGTGCCATGAGGCAGGGCTTGAAACACTCTAGCAGTTAATGTGCCATAAGGCAGGGCTTGAAACACTGTAGCAGTTAATGTGCCATAAGGCAGGGCTTGAAACACTGTAGCAGTTAATGTGCCATAAGGCAGGGCTTGAAACACTCTAGCAGTTAATGTGCCACGAGGCAGGGCTTGAAACACTCTAGCAGTTAATGTGCCATAAGGCAGGGCTTGAAACACTCTAGCAGTTAATGTGCCATAAGGCAGGGCTTGAAACACTCTAGCAGTTAATGTGCCATAAGGCAGGGCTTGAAACACTCTAGCAGGTAATGTGCCATGAGGCAGGGCTTGAAACACTCTAGCAGTTAATGTGCCATGAGGCAGGGCTTGAAACACTCTAGCAGGTAATGTGCCATAAGGCAGGGCTTGAAACACTCTAGCAGTTAATGTGCCATAAGGCAGGGCTTGAAACACTCTAGCAGGTAATGTGCCATAAGGCAGGGCTTGAAACACTCTAGCAGTTAATGTGCCATAAGGCAGGGCTTGAAACACTCTAGCAGGTAATGTGCTATAAGGCAGGGCTTGAAACACTCTAGCAGTTAATGTGCCATAAGGCAGGGCTTGAAACACTCTAGCAGTTAATGTGCCATAAGGCAGGGCTTGAAACACTGTAGCAGTTAATGTGCCACGAGGCAGGGCTTGAAACACTGTAGCAGGTAATGTGCCATAAGGCAGGGCCTGAAACACTCTAGCAGGTAATGTGCCATAAGGCAGCGCTTGAAACACTCTAGCAGTTAATCTCCGGCGCGGGCCAGAATGAAATATACATCTGACTTGCGGGCGGGAAAATAAATCTGAGCTGCTGCTGCGACAAACCGGCGGTGAAGTTGAACATGTCTGTCATTTCTCATGGTTGTTATCAGCAAAGGACATGCCTATGCCCCGGAGAAAGCTCATTAGCGCAGTGATGAGGCCCGCTTCGGTGACCCGTACCCCACCATACGTGTACCAGTCGGCAGACTTGAGCGCAAGCTTCACACAGATGTCTGCTGTCAGCTGGCACTGTTGACTCTCCCGGAAACCGACAGAGACAAGTCTGCTGGTGGGGAAGACTGGGTAGGGAAGGAGCCATATTCAGCCTAGATATGTAAGGGTTTAGAAGACCCACCTGTACACTGAGCCAAGAAAGATTATAAACAGCATATTCATACCAACAGTGTGCTACCAGTGACAGACTTGGACATTATCAAAGGCTAACTTACGTAAAATGAACACCTGTGAAGTGAGATGAGTGAGAAAACCCGGCAGCTTAGCCATTCAAACACCAAGTTAGACATCTTCTTGGTCGCGTTCACCGGCTTTAAACCGTCGAAAAGCTGTTTTTTCGTCTACTTATGGACTCTAATCCTGTTCCAGAAAACGAGTGTTGCGTGTACATACGTTTCACAGGTTTGACTCATTTGCATACAGACTGTTGGTTCCTTGCCTCTTAGGTAGATGTACTCCGACTTCAAAGAAAGCTCGCATTTAGTCTACTCTTAGGACATGCTTTTGGGCAGGCAGTCTGTCTATTCTTGTTTCGTCCACAATAGGGCCCCGAGACTAAACAAGGGGATACGTTAGAAATGATATTATCAGACAGGGACGACCGTGTGAACTTCATGCAAAAACTTTCAGTGGGAAACAGAAAATCTAACGGTTTGGTTATCTAGTAAGTATGAAGCCTGAACAATTACCAACGCAGACTATACATAAACAGATCTGAAGTAAAAGCAAGAGGATGCCCTAGAAGGACATGGATCGATGACATTAAAGAGCTTCTACATCGACTCGGAATGACAATAGCCGTTGTGATGGCACGGACACATTGGTCTCTAGAGGTGATGAAAGAAAGATCATTGTGGCGGCCGTTACCTATGAAAGTACTTCGGGGCACTCAGACGAGACTGGGTCGATCTAAAGGTACTGTCACACCTCCACATCTACAAAGTGATATGGACTGATACATGTGATGACGTCACAGCCGTCTTAAAAGCATTATGAGCCCCTGGGCAAAGAGATATTCTAAAGCGCCTACGACAAATCCTTACAGAAGCAAGGGGGGGGGGGGGGAGGTTGAAGTAATGTATGCAAGTGACACGACACACATGCATTAGCACCAGGCTCCTAGGCTTATCCGGTCCCCGGGCAAGTGTCCAGCGTATCCGCGTGTTAAGAAAGAAGTTGATGTCGTGTCCAGTGAGACAGCCATTGCAGAGCTGCTTTCCTGGGGCAGTTGTGGCTTGCTATGACGTGTGTTATATTCGCCATGCTAAAATACACATCCACACGCCTAAGGTTCTTTCACTGAAGACAGCATCATGGATTTCCATGGCAAAGAAGATCAGAGATACTCCGCCACCCACAGGTCAAATCGAAATTATGTCCAATGCTGATATTACAAATAAAGGGAGATAATCACTGTCTGCGCATTGCGCTTCTTACAAGGACTAAAACTTCCACACAGTCTTTGTTCGCTTCCTTAGCCTTCTTCTAATCGAAGAACAAGACTGTTGGCCCATGTCTCTCACATCCTCTCCCACTGCGTCTGTCAGGTCGCAATCTCTGACAAACTCTAGAGAGCAAACATACAGCAGCATAACGAAACAGATTTTCAGATAGTATCGTCAAATTATCTCCCCTTGTTTCCTTGGCGCCAGGGAAACCTGCCGCCTGGTCTATGGTTTATCAGAGCCGTCAGTCAATTCTGTCGAGACATGTTCTCAGCTCATGCCTCACCCGGTGTCAACCTGTTGGGAAACACACAAGCTCATCCTTCTAGTGATGATGGCCATGTCAGGTTTGATATCTGAACTCTTGTCGCATCCCAACCCGCGGAGACGGACGCAAGTGTGAACAGATGCAGGGCGGGGATTCTCTGGGTGTCAAAGGCTGGGGTGTCTGATAGACTGCAACGCTCTTGGGGCAGTTTCCAAATAGCTGTGAAATGTGAAAAACCAGGAAACTGTAGTCAGACAGTAGCCAGACAATAGCAGGCAGGTATGTATGTGTACATACGTAAGGATGTAGCGACGAGGAGTCTGATACCCAGATATGTAAATAGGTAGGTGACATTCAAAATAGATGGACAGACAGACAGACAGACAGACAAACAGACAGACAGACAGACAGACAGACAGACAGACAGACAGACAGACAGACAGACAGACAGACAGACAGACAGACAGACAGACAGACAGACAGACAGATAGATAGATAGATAGATAGATAGATAGATAGATAGATAGATAGATAGATAGATAGATAGATAGATAGATAGATAGATAGATAGATAGATAGATAGATAGATAGATAGATAGATATAACGAACGAACGAACAAACTTTTTTTTCAAAGGGTCACAAATTGGGCATGCAGGCCCGTCTTATATTCGGCCCTTCCAAACACCAACCTTTCACACTTTTATCAATAAGCATTTTAAATTCATATCATAATATGCGAATTATAATTGTCAAAAAAAAAAAACATGTGGTAAAATGCATGCACACACTAGCGCACGCACACACACACACACACACACACACACACGCACACACGCTCACTTAAACACACCCACATACCTTCATAAACAAATAAACACACACCCGTTCACCCACATACAGACATACCTACCCACACAGACACGCACATTTCACGCGCATACAAGCATACAGATATACACATGCATACACAGAAACACCTACAGAAACAAATGGAGACACACAAACATACACGAATAGACATATGCGCACAGACCCAATCACACACACACACACAGTTACACACAGATAGACACACACATACGACAAACACACAAACCCACATACACGCACACGCAGACTCATACACGCGGACACAAACACACACATACACACAAACACACACATACACAAACACACACAGACACAAACACACAAAGATACACGCACACAGACATACTCGGAGACACAAATACACATACAATCGCAGACACACACGCTAATGTTCACGCAGACACATACATACACAGACACACATCTACAGACACACACACACGCAAACACAATGGCAGACATAAATATACACAGGCACAGACACGCGGACACACATACACACATGTAGACACACCCAAAGACACTACAAACAGAGACACACACACAGACAAACACATACAGACATATACAGACATATACACACAGACACACACAGAGACATACACAGATATATACACACAGAGACGCACATATTAACAGGCATTCACGCAGACACACATACACACACATGTGTAACGAAATATAGGCAGAAAAGGGGTTAAATGAACAAGCATACATTTCAGACCACCACACAGCGTACTAATCCATCACTGTGTGAAATGACAGAAATAGGTGATTAGAAAGCCATGGCCTAGCCAGCTATGCAGAACACACCGCCATGACATCTGACAGTGAGGGATGAAACATTCGACGAGTGCCCGTGAACTGTGACCAGCGGATGAGATACGTTCATCCAGACGTGACCACCAAAGACAGGTGACAGAGAAGTGATGGAGAAGGTACGCCAGGAGGAGCGGGAAAGCGGGAATAAAGTCAGAGCCAGGGGCTTGAGAAGTTAGTTAACCCCGGGACCGCTTGAGAGGTTAGTTAGTCCCGGAACCGCTGGAGAGGACAGTTAGCCACGGAACCGCTTGATAGGACAGGTTAGGGCTGAACCGCTGGAAAGACCGGTTAGGAGAAAACTAGTGATTTACTTCGTTTAGAAGGTATATGTTAAACTTGGAGTTTAGCTAGAACAGTGGTTAAGGAACTCGTAGAGAGTCATACGAATAGCCTGTATCCAGATAATACAGTGTTCATATACTATTGAATTTATAAAGCCTCTATGACTGAAATATTGTAAATAAACAGCTCTTGTGTAATTGTTACATCACTGGCCTTGTTCTTGAGTACAATTGAAGAGAGATACGAACTATATTCATTCACTTGGCCGACTTAGGCACATCTATTTCTTGGGGGATGTATAGGCACGACTGTGCCACAAGCGATGAGGATATTTGGATGCCGTGACCAACGATAGTCTTGTTGACATCGACATCTTTAACAGTCAAGACTGCTGTAACAAAATACCAAATAAGCTACCGCAACAAAACGTGAACTAAAAGCACGTTGATGATAGTACCTGCTGAGAAAAAAAAAAAAAAAAAACATTCGACAAACCCTTCATCAGATTGGAGAGACGTAAACCAGACCAACAGCCTGCACCACCTTTTGGAGCCAACCGTCTACACTAGAATCAGGGGGACACGCCCGTTCTAGCCCGGAGCAAACCGTCTACACTAGAATCAGGGGGACGCGCCCGTTCTAGTCTGGAGCCATAATATAAACTTTTCCTAACTTTACACACTCGGAAGATTATAGGAAAGTCAAGAACTGTGAGCTGTCCGATTTTACAAATAGGAACTGCAAAATAAGCGCGATTTTAAAGAACCTTGAACATTAACATTAATTAGTTTAAATATATTGTGATTTTCAATTTTCAGTGGTGTAGGGAAAACCTTTTCTTATCTTTCCCTACCTTTCCTATTAACTTAGAAAATAATTCCAGGACAGTGCCGATTTTTAATTACAGTGTGTTGTGAAAAGAGAATTTTTTTTTCAGACCGCACTCAACAAGGTAATTTGACATTTTCTGTTTTTTCAATTTTAATTTACTTGCATTAGATTAATTTCCCAGATTTTTTAAAAATGGCAGAACAGGGAACAGTAGAAGCCCAGTTCAGCAGAGTTTTAGGAGAAGTCAGCAAGGCTGTCTCCAGATTAGATTGTAGCGTTCGGAGACAGGGAATAACAGGGGTTATTGAACCTTTCAGGGGAGACACAAAAAAGTTTAAAAAGTGGGTAAACGAGATAGAAAAGTATGCTTTCCTTTCAGGTGCGACAAGTTTCGACATCAAACGTTTAGCATACCAGATGAGTTCTTCCCCGGTTTCAGAACACATAAGAAGAAGATTAGAGCAGAATGAAGAAGAAACATGGGAAGAACTGAAAAGAGACTTAGCACAAAATTTCAGCGATGTCACAGACAGACAGATGGCCTTTTCCCTCTTACGACAGATCAAACAGGGCAAAGATGAGAGCGTACAGAATTATTCGCAGAGAATACAGAGTCTCGCGCAAGATGCATTTCTTAAAGAAGAGATACAATCACAACAAACTCAGCTTATTTTAGTTTCAGTCTTCAGTGACAGTTTAAGGGACTGTTCACAAAAACTTCGTTTATTGCGTTCTGGGCCAACAACTCTAGAACAGGCAGTAGCCATAACTCTTAAAGAAGAGAGTTTAAGACGAAAAGTGTTCCTTCAAACTGGACGAAGAACAGAAGAAGAAGAAGATATTAGGTTGACGGAACCCATGGACATATCACATTTTAGACCACACAGAGAAAGACACACAAATGAGAGACACAGACACTCTAACATACAGGCAGTGCAACACACTTTAACGTGTTATAACTGTTCAGGTCCCCATAAAGTCCGATTTTGCCCGGCAGGTAACCGACCCACAACACAGCCGATAAACCGACCGCTCGTTAACACAGATTTCAGAGGTGAAAGGTCGTGGCAGGTCAGTCGCAGAAGTCAGGGACTTAACACACAAAATAACGGCGGCTGGAGAAACCATTATTCGGGAAACGCGCAATCCGCTCGCTGGCCGGGGCACAGCTGAGCGACGGACGAGACATAGCCTCTAAAAGTTCAGTAAGACACAAGAGAGATAACGAAATAAATAGGCAGAAGAGAGTTACAAACCATAGACAGATTAATGCATCAGGCAGCCCGTGTTGCTGTTTAATAGAAATCAACAATAATAAGTTTAATAGTCTGGTGGATTCAGGAGCAGATTTGTCACTTCTAAATTACTCGGTATTTAAGAGGATTAGAGGTAGTATAGAGTTACATCACACAAAAGAGAACTTACAGTCTGTCACCGGAGCCAGCCTATCAGTTTTAGGTAAAGCCATGATTCCGTTTTCCATCGGTGGTATACATATGACACATCCTTTTATCATAGTAAAAACAATGAACCGTCATTTAATTATAGGACGGGACATATTAGTTAAACATGGCATAAGGCTATATTTTGACCTTAAAAAGCTTAGAATTAGAGATAGGTACGTAGATCTTAGAGATGACATTCACGTTGCTTCGGTGGTACGTGCTAAACAAACAGTCATCCTAAAACCTAATTCAATCAACGTAGTGATGTCGGGTTTAAAAAGAAACCCATATTTCCTGCCAGGTCAAACTATTCGAACAACAGCGCTTCAGGAAGCACTGTTAAACGAACCGTGCTTATCAACTACAGATGGCATTGTAACGTTAGGTAAAAGACTTTGTTTTCCGGTCCTTATCACAAACGCGACAGGGAAAACCGTAAAATTGAAGAAAGGAAATATTGTAGCTAACGTAGATAGAGATATTCTAGAGGTAAATAGTTCAACGGGAGAGGCACCGAGAGGAAGGAATAGCTATAAAATAGCAACTGTTACTACACATAAAGTCGATGCTAATCGATTTACCGGTTTCTCCGGTAGGCGAAGATATGATAACGAGAGATCACACTACAATATAGATAAGCAGAGTTTCAGACCACAGAGACCGAATTCATACCATGACAATCAGAGTCAACTGAGGTCATGTGTACGAAATGGAGGTGGGCAAAATATTAATTTTAACAGAGCTGCGCGGTTACAAAAATTAGAAAATAATCGGAATATCAGATCTCAGGAACGGCGGTATAACTGTGATAACAGATCCCAGAATATGAGTAGGGGAGAAGATGTTTATGAAGGTAAGAGGTCAAATCCGGTCAGAACAGCGGAAGTGCTAAAACAGTTACAGGCAGAACCCCAACACAGAAATATTTTGGAATCGTTTATAGTTAAAAACGAAGACGTCTTTGCACTGACAGATATAGAGTTAGGGAGGACACAATCTGTGCAGATGGAACTGGATACAGGGGAGCATAAACCCATTTGTTTAAGACCGTATAGAACACCGCTCAAAGATAGAGAAATAGTGGAAAAAGCTATACATGAAATGCTGCAGGCTGGCATTATTGAACGATCGTTGTCCTCATGGTCCTCGCCAATAGTTATAGTAAAGAAAAAGGACGGCACACACAGATTCTGCTGCGACTACCGAGCACTAAATAAAATAACTAAGAATATTTCGTACCCCATGCCAGTCGTGGATGATATTTTAGGGCTGCTGAACAAGTCGACATATTTTACGACCCTAGACGCGAGGTCGGGTTTTTGGAGCATTCCTATGTCCGAGGATGCCAGCGACAAGAGCACTTTTAGCACTCATCTGGGAAGTTTCCGCTGGCTCCGAATGCCATTTGGTCTACGCAATAGCCCTCCAGTGTACATGCGGCTCGTAGATCAGGTACTTAACGGTCTACAAAAATTCGCATTAGCATACGTCGACGACATATTAGTATTTTCATCAGGATCCGTCGAAGACCACTTAGAACATGTTGAACGGGTGTTTGACAGGCTTAGGGAACACGACGTCAAACTAAAGCTCAACAAATGCAACTTTCTCAAGACCGAGACCAAGTATCTTGGCTTCGTAATTAATAGACAAGGGATACAACCCGATCAAGAAAAAGTGAAAGCAATACAGGAGTTACCACACCCCACAAACGTAAAGGAAGTACGAGGATTTATTGGAATGTGCGGATACTACAGACGATTCATACCAAATTTCTCGCAGATAGCGGAACCGATGATTAACCTCACCCAAAAATACGCTAGATTTAGGTGGACAGATGAATGCCAGGCCGCCTTTGACTTTCTTAAAGAAAGCTTAAAAGTAATACCCCTTCTAGCTCACCCAGACACAGATAAGGAGATGGTCTTGTATACAGACGCCTCGGACATTGCTATAGGGGCCTGCCTAACAATACCGATGAGTGAAGGGGAGGCTGAGATTATACCAGGAATAAAGAATGAAAAACCTATTTATTTTCTATCCCATAAGCTTAGCAAAAGCCAGAGGAAATGGCCCGTTATTGTAAAAGAGGCGTTCGCTATCCACTATGCCCTGGAAAAGCTTAACTATTACTTACACAATGCCCGTTTTGTGATCAAAACTGATCACATGCCACTTAAAGGTTTGCTAGAGTCTCCCATACAAAACAGGAAAATACAAACGTGGGCGCTCAATATACAAGCGTATAACGCTAGGATTGAGTACATTCCAGGAACAACGAATACTATAGCTGATTTATTATCAAGAGTTCCCTACAAGGACAGTCCAGATGAGACGGATGTTGGAGATCCAGACATAAACGACCACACGTGGGAAATACATGCTATCAATACAAACAGATTAGAGGGACTAGGTATTAGAGACGAACAGGACGAAACAGGAGAAATCCATGAGGAGACAGGGAGTGACCTTATGGGTTTTGACATGAAAATTGAACAGGAAAAAGACGAAGATATAAGAAGTATAATAGAGGCATTAAAAACAAACAAAACGTATAAGAAAAATAAAAACTGTCTGATCCTACCAGAGGATGGACAGTTATATTATATAACAAATAAGGAAGATGACCCGATTTTAAGGAAATATATCCCCAGGCATCTATACTTGAGAGTGCTGAACCAGTATCATAATGACAATGGCCACTTGGGAATAGATCGCACTTACGATGCTATTAGAACGAAATATTATTTTCCAGATCTATACCGCAGGGTATACGAACATGTGAGTAATTGTGAAACTTGCAAACTAAGGAATATGAAGGCCATTAAATGTCCCATGCAGGAACCAGACCAGTCCCTGTTCCCCATGCAAAAGATTAGCTTAGATATTTCAGGACCACACCCTAGAACCTTATCTGGTAACAGGTATATTCTACACATTGTCGACTACTATAGTTCCTGGCCAGAGGCGTACCCAATACCGGATAAGACAACAGATACCGTAATAAGACTCTTTCTTCAGGAATTCGTGTCGCGATTTGGTACTTGTCAAGTTCTAATCTCAGACAATGGCGGTGAATTTGCTTCTCACAAATTTGAGAGAGTAATGAAGGAGATGAATATTAAACATATTAAAACTTCAATTACCACCCAAATAGTAATGGCAAGAATGAACGCCAACATCGCACCATTTATGATATTATTGCAAAACACGTAGATGACAACAAGAGAGACTGGGATCTTTATTTAAATCAAGCGTTAGGAGCCATACGAACAAATATAAATGAGAGCACTAAACATTCACCATATTTTTTACTGCACGGTCGACAGCCATTACTACCACTTGATAACTTGCTTAAACCCCGAAGAAAGTACATGGGTGAAGATTTTCATGAGATAGTATTACAGGAAATGCATAAGGCTCACGTGAAAGTACGGAGGAATGTTAAAAAAGCGTTTGACAAACGTAAACAGTACGCAGACAAAAATGTTGTGTTAGCAGAGTTTAATGTCGGAGATAACGTATTTTAAAAAAAACACGTCAGAGAATCTAAGTTTGACAACCGGTGGATGGCCGGATACTTCGTGTTAGAACGTCTAGGGCCGGTAACCTACCTTATTAAAAACCAACTAACAGGACACACTGCCCGCGTTCATGTCGGCCATCTTAAATACAATGACACGCTAAACACAGAGTGTCCGCCACAGGTAGAACAGGATACACACAGGAGGACTACTTTAGCATGCCCGCCAGAGACTTACACCGACAGTAGAATCAGTACCGAAAACGAAAGTGACATAGCAAACAAGGGAACATGCACAGAGGGACACGTAACGACTGCGGAGGTAGAACCAGCACTGACGAACAGGTCGGAGAGTGAAGAGGGTTCAACAGTGAATGAGTCAGATATCGCCGATTTTTCAGACGCCCCGTTTAGACATACTAGAGCAGCAACGAAAAGAAAACATAACATAGAAGAAGAAAAGGAAATTAGGCGAGCGTGTAAAGAACGCTCCGCTTCATCTAGCGAAGGCAATGTGCCGATTTTTGAAAGACAGAAAATTATGTCAGAGAGAGAACGTAGGGCATTATTACTTGAGGCGGAGTCTACTGAAGCGTCAGAAAGCTCAGAGGAGATGAAAAGCGACACAGATAGTTGTGGAAACGCAGGCGATTATGAAACAGATCAGGACATGGCCGAGCCCAGAAGAGGAAAGAGAAACCGAAAGCAAACGTCATCCAGTCAGGATGACTGCAACCCACCACATAAAAAGAGGGAGGCAAAAGTGAGTGCCATACATACACGCAGAAAAATGAAAGAGGGAAGACTAACGTTTCAGTGGTCTTTGGATTGTTAGGATAACACACGTGGTAGACAAAACGCTCACAATATTAAAAATCGCGAAACTAGAAATTCAGCAGAATAGAGAGAAGCTTAATCGCTTAGGAGATTTGATGACCTACAGTACAGCAACGAAAACGATTAACATATAAAAAACTGAAATCATAACACTTGATAAATTTACCAGGACGTATATTATTTACATTCCGTCCTCGATAAAAGTAAAGAATTAGTAGATAGAGTTCAACAAGCAGTAGACAAATTATGGAAGAAATTAAATTTTGCCGTCACCGGAAAATTCACAACCAGTTTGCTAATGCCGAGTGAACTTAAACAGTTGCTGCTGATTATCAAACAGATTTTAAAAAACATTAGATCTAACCCTAGATGTCGATGTCAGAAGTAGAAATATACATCTCTAGTCTGTGATACTGTGATCACAAGGGATCACCTTGTAATGGTTGTTGAGATACCTTTAGTAGAGAGACGACCAAAATTTTTTATATAGCGTACATAACATTCCCGTACCCATGAAAATTCAGCAAGAATCCCCCCCCCCCCCCTCCCTTTCCCCATGACTGACTGAAATGGGATCGTTCGTAAAATGGTTCAATAAATGTGGGATTGTAGGGTGTATAACAAGTAATTAGTTTCATTAATTACAATTTACGTACGCTATATTGCTGTGTACAGAGGTACCGCGCTCGCTACACATATTCTGTTGTTGTGTCTACATGTCATTTGTCCGACAATATTAAATATATACCGTTGTTTTGTCCCTACCATTTAATATTTACATTTGGTTTTGCACTATGAACGTTTTTTTTTTTTATCGTGTTGTACTCTCTCGGACAAGTGAAAATCCACACGTTCGGTTGTGGGTGAAGATTACAATACCTACATGTTTTATGTTCGCTAAGAGAGTTACTGGCCACAAAACCTCTCTTATACATTCTGTCAGAATGATGACTGATTTGAGTTTAACCAGACTTTACTGAGGTACACAGTTAGAAACGTACTTGGCGATAAGCCAGTCCAAAGCATGACATGATTGGTAACTGAATATAGGCCGGCTATTTCTTTACAGAAGATGCGATATGCATTAAACAGAGGAAGCAACCTCTTAGGGAAGCAACAATAAACCCTGTGGATTATCACAGTAGATAAATGCCTGTAAATACAGGTGGTGGCATTGTACATTCGACTTGAGGAAATGCTACTATTGTTTCCGAGAAATTTCTCTCCAATTAATATACCTAACGGTATAAGAATTATTTATACTCTGTAAAGGTTATACCTTATTATTCAATCTATGTTGACTTTCTCAGAGATTCTGTTTTCATCCTTTCTTGGGGAGATGACATTTTCGAGTTTTATTTTATTGATAACTGGGGATACATGGCATGTCATTTCTTGTATACAATGTTTTCAGGTTTGAGTTTATAAAGGAGGAATACAGATACTATTCCTTTATACTTCAGACAACTCCGCACATTCATTAGGGATACCAGTGAATAAGAGGTCGTTATGCTAATACAACGAGGGAGTTGTATCGTTTTTTTTTTATGTCTTTAGAATTATTGACTATTAGTTATTGTATGCATGTCACGTTTTCATTATACTGCATGAATTTTATGATGTTACATGTTATGTTGTATGCTTTCATTACGTGGCTAGATGTTCACATAAGGTTTAGTTAGGTAGCGGGTATAATTAGAGTAGTTTTTATAAAATTGAAGATAGGAAACAATTTTGTTAAAAAGTGTGAAGGGCGAATGTAACGAAATATAGGCAGAAAAGGGGTTAAATGAACAAGCATACATTTCAGACCACCACACAGCGTACTAATCCATCACTGTGTGAAATGACAGAAATAGGTGATTAGAAAGCCATGGCCTAGCCAGCTATGCAGAACACACCGCCATGACATCTGACAGTGAGGGATGAAACATTCGACGAGTGCCCCCGTGACCAGCTGATGAGATACGTTCATCCAGACGTGACCACCAAAGACAGGTGACAGAGAAGTGATGGAGAAGGTACGCCAGAGGAGCGGGCGGGAAAGCGGGAATAAAGTCAGAGCCAGGGGCGCTTGAGAAGTTAGTTTGCCCCGGGACCGCTTGAGAGGTTAGTTAGTCCCGGAACCGCTGGAGAGGACAGTTAGCCACGGAACCGCTTGATAGGACAGGTTAGGGCTGAACCGCTGGAAAGACCGGTTAGGAGAAAACTAGTGATTTACTTCGTTTAGAAGGTATATGTTAAACTTGGAGTTTAGCTAGAACAGTGGTTAAGGAACTCGTAGAGAGTCATACGAATAGCCTGTATCCAGATAATACAGTGTTCATATACTATTGAATTTATAAAGCCTCTATGACTGGAATATTGTAAATAAACAGCTCTTGTGTAATTGTTACATCACTGGCCTTGTTCTTGAGAACGATTGAAGAGAGATACGAACTATATTCATTCACTTGGCCGACTTAGGCACATCTATTTCTTGGGGGATGTATAGGCACGACTGTGCCACACATGCACATACCAACAATGAACAGATACATGCAGGCACATACACACAGATACACATACAGACACATACACACAGTCATTCACGCAGACACACATAGATAGAAAGATCGATGGACAGACAGACAGACAGACAGACAGACAGACAGACAGACAGACAGACAGACAGACAGACAGACAGACAGACAGACAGACAGACAGACAGACAGACAGACAGACAGACAGACAGACAGACAGACAGACAGACAGACAGACAGACAGACAGACAGACAGACAGACAGACAGACAGACAGACAGACAGACAGACAGACAGACAGACAGACAGACAGACAGACAGACAGACAGACAGACAGACAGACAGACAGATAGATAGATAGATAGATAGATAGATAGATAGATAGATAGATAGATAGATAGATAGATAGATAGATAGATAGATAGATAGATAGATAGATAGATAGATAGATAGATAGATAGATAGATAGATAGATAGATATAACGAACGAACGAACAAACTTTTTTTTCAAAGGGTCACAAATTGGGCATGCAGGCCCGTCTTATATTCGGCCCTTCCAAACACCCACTTTTCACACTTTTATCAATAAGCATTTTATATTCATATCATAATATGCGAATTATAATTGTCAAAAAAAAAAACATGTGGTAAAATACATGCACACACTAGCGCACGCACACACACACACACACACACACACACACACACACACACACACACGCACACACGCTCACTTAAACACACCCACATACCTTCATAAACAAATAAACACACACCCGTTCACCCACATACAGACATACCTACCCACACAGACACGCACATTTCACACGCATACAAGCATACAGATATACACATGCATACACAGAAACACCTACAGAAACAAATGGAGACACACAAACATACACGAATAGACATATGCGCACAGACCCAATCACACACACACACACAGTTACACACAGATAGACACACACATACGACAAACACACAAACCCACATACACGCACACGCAGACTCATACACGCGGACACAAACACACACATACACACAAACACACACATAGACAAACACACACAGACACAAACACACAAAGATACACGCACACAGACATACTCGGAGACACAAATACACATACAATCGCAGACACACACGCTAATGTTCACGCAGACACATACACACACAGACACACATCTACAGACACACACACACGCAAACACAATGGCAGACATAAATATACACAGGCACAGACACGCGGACACACATACACACATGTAGACACACCCAAAGACACTACAAACAGAGACACACACAGACAAACACATACAGACATATACAGACATATACACACAGACACACACAGAGACATACACAGATATATACACACAGAGACGCACATATTAACAGGCATTCACGCAGACACACATACACACACATGCACATACCAACACACACACACATAAACACAACAAAGACGCATACACGTAGAGCACACAAACAAGCAAACACATGAACAGATACATGCAGACACATACACACAGATACACATACAGACACATACACACAGTCATTCACGCAGACACACATAGATAGAAAGATCGATGGACAGACAGACAGACAGACAGACAGACAGACAGACAGACAGACAGACAGACAGACAGACAGACAGACAGACAGACAGACAGACAGACAGACAGACAGACAGACAGACAGACAGACAGACAGACAGACAGACAGACAGACAGACAGACAGACAGACAGACAGACATGTTATATTCATATGATAATATGAATCTAATGAATATAAAAAAGAGGGGGGGGGGGAGCACAGAAGCATGGGTGGTAAAATGCACACACACACACACACACACACACACACACACCCACTCACTTAAACACACCCACATACCTTCACACACACATTAACACACCCCATTCACCGACATACATACCTACATACCCACACAGACACGCACATTCCACACACATAAAAACAGACATACGCCCACCTACCCAATCACACACGCAGATACACAGACACAGAAACACACATGCGACACAC
>CAJHNH020006124.1:0-2500 GCA_905116865.2 Candidula unifasciata | reverse complement strand
CGTGGCAATGATAAACATAACCAAGACATACGTGGCAACGGTAAACAAAACCAAGACTTACGTGGCAATGATAAACATAGCCAAGACTTACATGGCAATGATAAACATAACCAAGACTTACGTGGCAATGATAAACATAACCAAGACTTACGTAGCAATGATAAACAAACCAAGACTTACGTGGCAATGATAAACATAACCAAGACTTACGTGGCAATGATAAACATAACCAAGACTTACGTGGCAACGATAAACATAACCAAGACTTACGCGGAAAAGATAAACATAACCAAGACTTACGTGGAAAAGATAAACATAACCAAAACTTACGTGGAAACGATAAACTAAGCGAAGCCTTACGTGACAACGATGAACTAAACCAAGGCTTACGTGACAACGATGAACTAAATCAAGACTTACGTGACAACGATGAACTAAATCAAGACTTATGTGACAACGATGAACTAAATCAAGACTTACATGACAACGATGAACTAAATCAAGACTTATGTGACAACGATGAACTAAATCAAGACTTATGTGACAACGATGAACTAAATCAAGACTTATGTGACAACGATGAACTAAATCAAGACTTACGTGACAACGATGAACTAAATCAAGACTTAGGTGACAACAATGAACTAAACGAAGACTTAGGTGACAACAATGAACTAAATTAAGACTTAGGTGACAACAATGAACTAAACGAAGACTTATGTGGCAACAATGGACTATACGTGTCGATTATTTCAGGTATAGGATCCACGTGTGGGCTGCACTGTTTGCTGACGTTATTCTTTTGCTTGCGCGTGACAAGACAGGGACAGACAGGTTAGTGTGTGCACTATGGTGCAAGTGTCTCTACTGTTCATCGAAAGAAAGGTTAAGCCAAATGTACAATATACTGGCCATATCGTGACGATAAGCGGACAAAGAATCACTGAAAGGCACTGAAATGGGAAAACACGGACGTTGCTGAGAGAAGTTTTGGACTGGATTACATTCATGACATCCAATGGATTGCACAGGGTAGAATGGAGCGGGGGACTACTGATTGATTGATTGATTTTCAACCCAACCAGGGCATCACACTGAGCAAGAAACACCCGGTGACACAATCTGCCACTATTCGGATGAGGATCACCCGTGGAGAGTCTCAGAAACCCCATTCAACCCACGGGTTGGGTTATACTAGGGCTCCCGGCAACAGCCAGGGTGTGGCTTCCAAATAACGAACAAGTCGTCCTACATGGGAACGGAGTGTACGTGGTTAAAGAGGACTGGACTAGTAGTTCTATAAACTACATAATAGCACGCCATGGTGATGATGGTGATGATGATGATGATGACGACTACGACGACTCGACATAAAATTCACCGGTAAATTTTACGCTGGTCTCCCCATTTACACACCGCTACACACTAGCTCGCTTCTGATTGGACGACCTACTGACCACCTCTCCTCTGATAGGTCGGCCTCGAGCGATCCGACTTCTTTACAAGGTCACGGGGATATTCCGCACTCACACTGATGCCACGTGTTGTAAATTTCACCATGCCAGAGCTTTAACACTTCTAAAACATTTAGATACTGGGTCTAACACACAACCCCCCTAGAGAGTGACAAAACCTATGTCACAGACCGTCTGTTTCTCTTAAATAAAAACGTAAATGCCAAACAACAACAATCTGCGACCATGGTAAACTAGTCCAACCAACTAATCAGTGGAGTTGACCCACAACCGGTGGGGAGACCATCGAAAAATAACCAATTCACCTCTAACTTCTGGAGCCCGCACGCATAACCGCATTATGTCTGGGAATGCAGAAGTACACAACAGTGATCTCTCACCCAGATGTAATCGTGAACAACTCTTCCTTGATACATGAAAAGCTTAGCTGGCTTGAAACGGGCGGCCGCAAGCAGACAGTTTGCACTGCTCGACCCAGTGACTCCAGCTACCAAGAGACTAGCCAGCGAGGTGACGACTACTACATGGTTGCGACAGGGGATGGCTTAATCACAGCCTGTCGCCGGCTAAACCCCGTTAATGCTGTCCACGACACAGTGACATACTCCAGGGAACCGTAGCAGACGTGACTCCTCTAAGGACGCTAACCGCCGGGGGAGACTTGGACCATTAACGTTTACCTCAGAGAAATGTGATTGCCCACGACGTCCTATCTTGCGCAGATGAGACACCAATCCTCCGTATCCTGGTACCTGTTTCAAAGTTAATCCGCAAATCTCCCCAAACAGTGTTCATCAAGTCCGGCTGGGCGAGGCGACGACAGTTTTATGCTACCGAATTCTAAGATGATATATAATTAATGCGCGGCTTTATGACCGCCAAGGGAACATAACTGTGTGGAAAGTGGACAGGAGTTTAGTAATGCTCCAGTAAAATGTAACCTTTGTGCTCAAAGTGTTTACTTCAGAATCTTGTTGTAAGTTTGTGAACACTGAGTCAAAGAGAAGGAGCGAGCAGTATATTGC
>CAJHNH020006123.1:0-14878 GCA_905116865.2 Candidula unifasciata | reverse complement strand
CATTTCTTCCTAAAATTTGTTTTTCACTTTTATCTTATCTATTTTTCTGTCACCTATGAGCTCCAAAGTGTCCAATTTATCATCTAGAGTATCTCGTCAAGTGTGAAATGATAGACTGAGACTAAATTGGCAACATTTTTGCAAATATTATATTGGCCAAACGCGTAAGGCATAAATTCTGCAAAATTGTCACTTGTGGTCATTTTTATGTTATCTCAATTGTTGCCCCCAGATTGTGCAAAAATGCCAAATCAGACATCCAGTTTAACTACTCTGCATCTAGCGTGTCTATTCATGTGTAAAATAATTGTCTGGGACTGACTGTTTAGTGGTAGGAAACATACAAGTTGTTAGGATCATTTCTTCCTAAAATTTGTTTTTCACTTTTATCTTATCTATATTTCTGTCACCTATGAGCTCCAAAGTGTCCAATTTATCATCTAGAGTATCTCGTCAAGTGTGAAATGATAGACTGAGACTAAATTGGCTACTTTTTTGCAAAAATTTTTTTGACCAAGCGCGAAAGGCATAAATTCTGGAAAAATGTCACTTGTGGTCATTTTTATGTTATCTCAATTGTTGCTCCCAGATTGTACCAAAATGCCAAATCAGACATTCAGTTTACCTACTCTGCATCTAGCGTGTCTATTCATGTGTAAAATAATTGTCTGGGACTCAATGTTTAGTAGTAGGACACAAACAAGTTGTTAGGAACAATTCTTCGTAAAATTTGTTTTTCTCTTTTATCTTATCTATTTTTCTGTCACCAACGAGCTCCAAAGTGTCCAATTTCTCATCTAGAGTATCTCGTCAAGTGTGAAATGATAGACTGAGACTAAATTGGCAACTTTTTGGAAAATATGATTTTGGCCAAACGCGAAAGGCATAAATTCTGGAAAAATGTCACTTGTGGTCATTTTTATGTTATCTCAATTGTTGCCCCCAGATTGTGCAAAAATGCCAAATCAGACATCCAGTTTAACTACTCTGCATCTAGCGTGTCTATTCATGTGTAAAATAATTGTCTGGGACTCACTGTTTAGTGGTAGGACACAAACAAGTTGTTAGGATCATTTCTTCCTAAAATTTGTTTTTCACTTTTATCTTATCTATTTTTCTGTCACCTATGAGCTCCAAAGTGTCCAATTTATCATCTAGAGTATCTCGTCAAGTGTGAAATGATAGACTGAGACTAAATTGGCTACTTTTTTGCAAAAATTATTTTGACCAAGAGCGAAAGGCATAAATTCTGGAAAAATGTCACTTGTGGTCATTTTTATGTTATCTCAATTGTTGCCCCCAGATTGTTAAAAAAAAATGCCAAACCAGACATCCAGTTTAACTACTCTGCATCTAGCGTGTCTATTCATGTGTAAAATAATTGTCTGGGACTCACTTTTTAGTGGTAGGACACAAACAAGTTGTTAATAACATTTCTTTGTAAAAGTTGTTTTTCACTTTTATCTTATCTATTTTTCTGTCACCTATGAGCTCCAAAGTGTCCAATTTCTCATCTAGAGTATCTCGTCAAGTGTGAAATGATAGACTGAGACTAAACTGGCAACATTTTTTGCAAATATGATTTTGGCCAAACGCGAAAGGCATAAATTCTAGAAAAATGTCACTTGTGGTCATTTTTAAGTTATCTCAATTGTTGCCCCCAGATTGTGCAAAAAATGCCAAATCAGACATCCAGTTTAACTACTCTGCATCTAGCGTGTCTATTCATGTGTAAAATAGTTGTCTGGGACTCACTGTTTAGTGGTAGGACACAAACAAGTTGTTAGGTACATTTCTTCCTAAAATTTGTTTTTCACTTTTATCTTATCTATTTTTCTGTCACCTATGAGCTCCAAAGTGTCCAATTTATCATCTAGAGTATCTCGTCAAGTGTGAAATGATAGAGTGAGACTAAATTGGCAACATTTTTGCAAATATTATATTGGCCAAACGCGTAAGGCATAAATTCTGCAAAATTGTCACTTGTGGTCATTTTTAAGTTATCTCAAATGTTGCCCCCAGATTGTGCAAAAATGCCAAATCAGACATCCAGTTTAACTACTCTGCATCTAGCGTGTCTATTCATGTGTAAAATAATTGTCTGGGACTGACTGTTTAGTGGTAGGAAACATACAAGTTGTTAGGATCATTTCTTCCTAAAATTTGTTTTTTCACTTTTATCTTATCTATTTTTCTGTCACCTATGAGCTCCAAAGTGTCCAATTTATCATCTAGAGTATCTCGTCAAGTGTGAAATGATAGACTGAGACTAAATTGGCAACTTTTTTGCAAAAATTTATTTTGACCAAACGCGAAAGGCATAAATTCTGGAAAAATGTCACTTGTGGTCATTTTTATGTTATCTCAATTGTTGCCCCCAGATTGTACCAAAATGCCAAATCAGACATCCAGTTTACCTACTCTGCATCTAGCGTGTCTATTCATGTGTAAAATAATTGTCTGGGACTCACTTTTTAGTGGTAGGACACAAACAAGTTGTTAATAACATTTCTTTGTAAAAGTTGTTTTTCACTTTTATCTTATCTATTTTTCTGTCACCTATGAGCTCCAAAGTGTCCAATTTCTCATCTAGAGTATCTCGTCAAGTGTGAAATGATAGACTGAGACTAAACTGGCAACATTTTTTGCAAATATGATTTTGGCCAAACGCGAAAGGCTTAAATTCTAGAAAAATGTCACTTGTGGTCATTTTTAAGTTATCTCAATTGTTGCCCCCAGATTGTGCAAAAAATGCCAAATCAGACATCCAGTTTAACTACTCTGCATCTAGCGTGTCTATTCATGTGTAAAATAATTGTCTGGGACTCACTTTTTAGTGGTAGGACACAAACAAGTTGTTAATAACATTTCTTTGTAAAAGTTGTTTTTCACTTTTATCTTATCTATTTTTCTGTCACCTATGAGCTCCAAAGTGTCCAATTTCTCATCTAGAGTATCTCGTCAAGTGTGAAATGATAGACTGAGACTAAATTGGCAACTTTTTTGCAAATATTATTTTGGCCAAACGCGTAAGGCATAAATTCTGCAAAATTGTCACTTGTGGTCATTTTTATGTTATCTCAATTGTTGCCCCCAGATTGTACAAAAATGCCAAATCAGACATCCAGTTTAACTACTCTGCATCTAGCGTGTCTATTCATGTGTAAAATAATTGTCTGGGACTCACTGTTTAGTGGTAGGACACAAACAAGTTGTTAGGAACATTTCTTCGTAAAATTTGTTTTTCACTTTTATCTTATCTATTTTTCTGTCACCTATGAGCTCCAAAGTGTCCAATTTATCATCTAGAGTATCTCGTCGAGTGTGAAATGATAGACTGAGACTAAATTGGCAACTTTTTTGCAAATATAATTTTGGCTAAACGAGAAAGGCATAAATTCTGCAAAATTGTCACTTGTGGTCATTTTTATGTTATCTCAATTGTTGCCCCCAGATTGTACTAAAATGCCAAATCAGACATCCAGTTTAACTACTCTGCATCTAGCGTGTCTATTCATGTGTAAAATAATTGTCTGGGACTCACTGTTTAGTGGTAGGACACAAACAAGTTGTTAGGAACATTTCTTCCTAAAATTTGTTTTTCACTTTTATCTTATCTATTTTTCTGTCACCTATGAGCTCCAAAGTGTCCAATTTATCATCTAGAGTATCTCGTCAAGTGTGAAATGATAGACTGAGACTAAATTGGCAACTTTTTTGCAAAATATGATTTTGGCCAAACGCGTAAGGCATAAATTCTGCAAAAATTGTCACTTGTGGTCATTTTTATGTTATCTCAATTGTTGCCCCCAGATTGTACAAAAAAAAAAAAATCAGACATCCAGTTTAACTACTCTGCATCTAGCGTGTCTATTCATGTGTAAAATAATTGTCTGGGACTCACTGTTTTAGTGGTAGGACACAAACAAGTTGTTAGGAACATTTCTTCGTAAAATTTGTTTTTTTCACTTTTATCTTATCTATTTTTCTGTCACCTATGAGCTCCAAAGTGTCCAATTTCTCATCTAGAGTATCTCGTCAAGTGTGAAATGATAGACTGAGACTAAATTGGCAACTTTTTTGCAAATATTATTTTGGCCAAACGCGTAAGGCATAAATTCTGCAAAATTGTCACTTGTGGTCATTTTTATGTTATCTCAATTGTTGCCCCCAGATTGTACAAAAATGCCAAATCAGACATCCAGTTTAACTACTCTGCATCTAGCGTGTCTATTCATGTGTAAAATAATTGTCTGGGACTCACTGTTTAGTGGTAGGACACAAACAAGTTGTTAGGAACAATTCTTCGTAAAATTTGTTTTTCACTTTTATCTTATCTATTTTTCTGTTACCAACGAGCTCCAAAGTGTTCCATTTATCATCTAGAGTATCTCGTCAAGTGTGAAATGATAGACTGAGACTAAATTGGCAACTTTTTTGCAAATATTATTTTGGCCAAACGCGTAAGGCATAAATTCTGCAAAATTGTCACTTGTGGTCATTTTTATGTTATCTCAATTGTTGCCCCCAGATTGTACAAAAATGCCAAATCAGACATCCAGTTTAACTACTCTGCATCTAGCGTGTCTATTCATGTGTAAAATAATTGTCTGGGACTCACTGTTTAGTGGTAGGACACAAACAAGTTGTTAGGAACAATTCTTCGTAAAATTTGTTTTTCACTTTTATCTTATCTATTTTTCTGTCACCAACGAGCTCCAAAGTGTCCAATTTATCATCTAGAGTATCTCGTCAAGTGTGAAATGATAGACTGAGACTAAATTGGCAACTTTTTTTGCAAATATTATTTTGGCCAAACGCGTAAGGCATAAATTCTGCAAAATTGTCACTTGTGGTCATTTTTATGTTATCTCAATTGTTGCCCCCAGATTGTACAAAAATGCCAAATCAGACATCCAGTTTAACTACTCTGCATCTAGCGTGTCTATTCATGTGTAAAATAATTGTCTGGGACTCACTTTTAGTGGTAGGACACAAACAAGTTGTTAGGAACATTTCTTCGTAAAATTTGTTTTTCACTTTTATCTTATCTATTTTTCTGTCACCTATGAGCTCCAAAGTGTCCAATTTATCATCTAGAGTATCTCGTCAAGTGTGAAATGATAGACTGAGACTAAATTGGCAACTTTTTTGCAAATATGATTTTGGCCAAACGCGAAAGGCATAAATTCTGCAAAAATTGTCACTTGTGGTCATTTTTATGTTATCTCAATTGTTGCCCCCAGATTGTACAAAAATGCCAAATCAGACATCCAGTTTAACTACTCTGCATCTAGCGTGTCTATTCATGTGTAAAATAATTGTCTGGGACTCACTTTTTAGTGGTAGGACACAAACAAGTTGTTAGGAACAATTCTTCGTAAAATTTGTTTTTCACTTTTATCTTATCTATTTTTCTGTCACCAACGAGCTCCAAAGTGTCCAATTTATCATCTAGAGTATCTCGTCAAGTGTGAAATGATAGACTGAGACTAAATTGGCAACTTTTTTGCAAAATATTATTTTGGCCAAACGCGTAAGGCATAAATTCTGCAAAATTGTCACTTGTGGTCATTTTTATGTTATCTCAATTGTTGCCCCCAGATTGTACAAAAATGCCAAATCAGACATTCAGTTTAACTACTCTGCATCTAGCGTGTCTATTCATGTGTAAAATAATTGTCTGGGACTCACTGTTTAGTGGTAGGACACAAACAAGTTGTTAGGAACAATTCTTCGTAAAATTTGTTTTTCACTTTTATCTTATCTATTTTTCTGTCACCAACGAGCTCCAAAGTGTCCAATTTATCATCTAGAGTATCTCGTCAAGTGTGAAATGATAGACTGAGACTAAATTGGCAAATTTTTTGCAAATATTATTTTGGCCAAACGCGTAAGGCATAAATTCTGCAAAATTGTCACTTGTGGTCATTTTTATGTTATCTCAATTGTTGCCCCCAGATTGTACAAAAATGCCAAACAGACATCCAGTTTAACTACTCTGCATCTAGCGTGTCTATTCATGTGTAAAATAATTGTCTGGGACTCACTGTTTTAGTGGTAGGACACAAACAAGTTGTTAGGAACATTTCTTCGTAAAATTTGTTTTTCACTTTTATCTTATCTATTTTTCTGTCACCTATGAGCTCCAAAGTGTCCAATTTATCATCTAGAGTATCTCGTCAAGTGTGAAATGATAGACTGAGACTAAATTGGCAACTTTTTTGCAAATATGATTTTGGCCAACGCGAAAGGCATAAATTCTGCAAAATTGTCACTTGTGGTCATTTTTATGTTATCTCAATTGTTGCCCCCAGATTGTACAAAAATGCCAAATCAGACATCCAGTTTAACTACTCTGCATCTAGCGTGTCTATTCATGTGTAAAATAATTGTCTGGGACTCACTGTTTAGTGGTAGGACACAAACAAGTTGTTAGGAACAATTCTTCGTAAAATTTGTTTTTCACTTTTATCTTATCTATTTTTCTGTCACCAACGAGCTCCAAAGTGTCCAATTTATCATCTAGAGTATCTCGTCAAGTGTGAAATGATAGACTGAGACTAAATTGGCAACTTTTTTTGCAAAAATTATTTTGGCCAAACGCGTAAGGCATAAATTCTGCAAAATTGTCACTTGTGGTCATTTTTATGTTATCTCAATTGTTGCCCCCAGATTGTACAAAAATGCCAAATCAGACATCCAGTTTAACTACTCTGCATCTAGCGTGTCTATTCATGTGTAAAATAATTGTCTGGGACTCAATGTTTAGTGGTAGGACACAAACAAGTTGTTAGGAACATTTCTTCGTAAAATTTGTTTTCACTTTTATCTTATCTATTTTTCTGTCACCTATGAGCTCCAAAGTGTCCAATTTATCATCTAGAGTATCTCGTCAAGTGTGAAATGATAGACTGAGACTAAATTGGCAACTTTTTTGCAAATATGATTTTGGCCAAACGCGTAAGGCATAAATTCTGCAAAATTGTCACTTGTGGTCATTTTTATGTTATCTCAATTGTTGCTCCCAGATTGTACCAAAATGCCAAATCAGACATCCAGTTTAACTACTCTGCATCTAGCGTGTCTATTCATGTGTAAAATAATTGTCTGGGACTCAATGTTTAGTGGTAGGACACAAACAAGTTGTTAGGAACATTTCTTCGTAAAATTTGTTTTCACTTTTATCTTATCTATTTTTCTGTCACCTATGAGCTCCAAAGTGTCCAATTTATCATCTAGAGTATCTCGTCAAGTGTGAAATGATAGACTGAGACTAAATTGGCAACTTTTTTGGAAAATATTATTTTGGCCAAACGCGAAAGGCATAAATTCTGGAAAAATGTCACTTGTGGTCATTTTTATGTTATCTCAATTGTTGCCCCCAGATTGTACAAAAATGCCAAATCAGACATCCAGTTTACCTACTCTGCATCTAGCGTGTCTATTCATGAGTAAAATAATTGTCTGGGACTCAATGTTTAGTGGTAGGACACAAACAAGTTGTTAGGAACATTTCTTCGTAAAATTTGTTTTTCACTTTTATCTTATCTATTTTTCTGTCACCAACGAGCTCCAAAGTGTCCAATTTATCATCTAGAGTATCTCGTCAAGTGTGAAATGATAGACTGAGACTAAATTGGCAACTTTTTTGCAAATATGATTTTGGCCAAACGCGTAAAGGCATAAATTCTGGAAAAATGTCACTTGTGGTCATTTTTATGTTATCTCAATTGTTGCCCCCAGATTGTACCAAAATGCCAAATCAGACATTCAGTTTACCTACTCTGCATCTAGCGTGTCTATTCATGTGTAAAATAATTGTCTGGGACTCACTGTTTAGTGGTAGGACACAAACAAGTTGTTAGGAACAATTCTTCGTAAAATTTGTTTTTTTCACTTTTATCTTATCTATTTTTCTGTCACCTACGAGCTCCAAAGTGTCCAATTTATCATCTAGAGTATCTCGTCAAGTGTGAAATGATAGACTGAGACTAAATTGGCAACTTTTTTGCAAATATGATTTTGGCCAAACGCGAAAGGCATAAATTCTGCAAAAATGTCACTTGTGGTCATTTTTATGTTATCTCAATTGTTGCCCCCAGATTGTACCAAAAATGCCAAATCAGACATTCAGTTTACCTACTCTGCATCTAGCGTGTCTATTCATGTGTAAAATAATTGTCTGGGACTCACTGTTTAGTGGTAGGACACAAACAAGTTGTTAGGAACATTTCTTCGTAAAATTTGTTTTTCACTTTTATCTTATCTATTTTTCTGTCACCAATGAGCTCCAAAGTGTCCAATTTCTCATCTAGAGTATCTCGTCAAGTGTGAAATGATAGACTGAGACTAAATTGGCAACTTTTTTGCAAATATGATTTTGGCCAAACGCGAAAGGCATAAATTCTGCAAAAATGTCACTTGTGGTCATTTTTATGTTATCTCAATTGTTGCCCCCAGATTGTACAAAATGCCAAATCAGACATTCAGTTTAACTACTCTGCATCTAGCGTGTCTATTCATGTGTAAAATAATTGTCTGGGACTCACTGTTTAGTGGTAGGACACAAACAAGTTGTTAGGAACATTTCTTCGTAAAATTTGTTTTTTTCACTTTTATCTTATCTATTTTTCTGTCACCAACGAGCTCCAAAGTGTCCAATTTATCATCTAGAGTATCTCGTCAAGTGTGAAATGATAGACTGAGACTAAATTGGCAACTTTTTTGAAAATATTATTTTGGCCAAACGCGAAAGGCATAAATTCTGGAAAAATGTCACTTGTGGTCATTTTTATGTTATCTCAATTGTTGCCCCCAGATTGTACCAAAATGCCAAATCAGACATTCAGTTTACCTACTCTGCATCTAGCGTGTCTATTCATGTGTAAAATAATTGTCTGGGACTCAATGTTTAGTGGTAGGACACAAACAAGTTGTTAGGAACATTTCTTCGTAAAATTTGTTTTTCACTTTTATCTTATCTATTTTTCTGTCACCAACGAGCTCCAAAGTGTCCAATTTATCATCTAGAGTATCTCGTCAAGTGTGAAAATGATAGACTGAGACTAAATTGGCAACTTTTTTTGCAAAATATGATTTTGGCCAAACGCGTAAGGCATAAATTCTGGAAAAAATGTCACTTGTGGTCATTTTTATGTTATCTCAATTGTTGCCCCCAGATTGTACAAAAATGCCAAATCAGACATTCAGTTTACCTACTCTGCATCTAGCGTGTCTATTCATGTGTAAATAATTGTCTGGGACTCACTGTTTAGTGGTAGGACACAAACAAGTTGTTAGGAACATTTCTTCGTAAAATTTGTTTTTTCACTTTTATCTTATCTATTTTTTCTGTCACCAACGAGCTCCAAAGTGTCCAATTTATCATCTAGAGTATCTCGTCAAGTGTGAAATATTGTCTGGGACTCACTGTTTAGTGGTAGGACACAAACAAGTTGTTAGGAACATTTCTTCGTAAAATTTGTTTTTCACTTTTATCTTATCTATTTTTTCTGTCACCAACGAGCTCCAAAAGTGTCCAATTTATCATCTAGAGTATCTCGTCAAGTGTGAAATGATAGACTGAGACTAAATTGGCAACTTTTTTGGAAAAATATGATTTTGGCCAAACGCGAAAGGCATAAATTCTGGAAAAATGTCACTTGTGGTCATTTTTATGTTTATCTCAATTGTTGCCCCCAGATTGTACAAAAATGCCAAATCAGACATTCAGTTTAACCTACTCTGCATCTAGCGTGTCTATTCATGTGTAAAATAATTGTCTGGGACTCACATTTTAGTGGTAGGACACAAACAAGTTTGTTAGGAACAATTTTTTCGTAAAAATTTGTTTTTCACTTTGTGTCCAATTTATCATCTAGAGTATCTCGTCAAGTGTGTGAAATGATAAGACTGAGACGAAATTGTGCAACTTTTTTGGCCAAAATATGATTTTGGCAAAACGGCGCTAAGGCATACAATTCTGGAAAAATGTCACTTGTGGTTCATTTTTATGTTATCTCAATTGGTGCCCCCAGATTGTACAAAAAATGTCCAAATCCGACATCCAGTTAACTACTCTGCATCTAGCGTGTCTATTCATGTGTAAAATAAATTGTCTGGGACTCACTGTTTAGTGGTAAAACACAAAACAAGTTGTTTAGGAAACATTTCTTCCGAAAAATTGTTTTTCACTTTTATCTATCTAGTTTTCAGTCACCTATGAGCTCAAAGTGGTCCAATTTATCAATCTAGAGTATCTCGTCAGTGTGAAATGATCAGACTGATTTACCTAAATTGGACCTTTTCTGCCAATATGATTTTAAGCCCCAAACGCGAAAGGGCATAAATTTGGGAAATTTACATTGTGGTTCATTTTTATGTTATCTCAATTGTTGCCCCCAGATTGTACCAAAATGCCAAATCAGACATTCAGTTTACCTACTCTGCATCTAGCGTGTCTATTCATGTGTAAAATAATTGTCTGGGACTCACTGTTGAGTGGTAGGACACTAACAAGTTGTTAGGAACAATTCTTCGTAAAATTTGTTTTTCACTTTTATCTTATCTATTTTTCTGTCACCTATGAGCTCTAAAGTGTCCAATTTCTCATCTAGAGTATCTCGTCAAGTGTGAAATGATAGACTGAGACTAAATTGGCAACTTTTTTGCAAATATGATTTTGGCCAAACGCGTTAGGCATAAATTCTGGAAAAATGTCACTTGTGGTCATTTTTATGTTATCTCAATTGTTGCCCCCAGATTGTACCAAAATGCCAAATCAGACATTCAGTTTACCTACTCTGCATCTAGCGTGTCTATTCATGTGTAAAATAATTGTCTGGGACTCACTGTTTAGTGGTAGGACACAAACAAGTTGTTAGGAACATTTCTTCGTAAAATTTGTTTTTCACTTTTATCTTATCTATTTTTCTGTCACCAACGAGCTCCAAAGTGTCCAATTTATCATCTAGAGTATCTCGTCAAGTGTGAAATGATAGACTGAGACTAAATTGGCAACTTTTTTTGAAAATATGATTTTGGCCAAACGCGAAAGGCATAAATTCTGGAAAAATGTCACTTGTGGTCATTTTTATGTTATCTCAATTGTTGCCCCCAGATTGTACCAAAATGCCAAATCAGACATTCAGTTTACCTACTCTGCATCTAGCGTGTCTATTCATGTGTAAAATAATTGTCTGGGACTCAATGTTTAGTGGTAGGACACAAACAAGTTGTTAGGAACAATTCTTCGTAAAATTTGTTTTTCACTTTTATCTTATCTATTTTTCTGTCACCTATGAGCTCCAAAGTGTCCAATTTCTCATCTAGAGTATCTCGTCAAGTGTGAAATGATAGACTGAGACTAAATTGGCAACTTTTTTGCAAATATGATTTTGGCCAAACGCGTAAGGCATAAATTCTGGAAAAATGTCACTTGTGGTCATTTTTATGTTATCTCAATTGTTGCCCCCAGATTGTACCAAAATGCCAAATCAGACATTCAGTTTACCTACTCTGCATCTAGCGTGTCTATTCATGTGTAAAATAATTGTCTGGGACTCACTGTTTAGTGGTAGGACACAAACAAGTTGTTAGGAACATTTCTTCGTAAAATTTGTTTTTTCACTTTTATCTTATCTATTTTTCTGTCACCAACGAGCTCCAAAGTGTCCAATTTATCATCTAGAGTATCTCGTCAAGTGTGAAATGATAGACTGAGACTAAATTGGCAACTTTTTTGCAAATATGATTTTGGCCAAACGCGTAGGCATAAATTCTGGAAAAATGTCACTTGTGGTCATTTTTATGTTATCTCAATTATTGCTACCAGATTGTACCAAAATGTCAAATCACACATTCAGTTTACCTACTCTGCATGTAGCGTTCCTATTCATGTGTAAAATAATTTTCTGGGACTCACTGTTTAGTGGTAGGACACAAACAAGTTGTTAGGAACATTTCTTCGTAAAAATTTGTTTTTCACTTTTATCTTATCTATTTTTCTGTCACCTATGAGCTCCAAAGTGTCCAATTTATCATCTAGAGTATCTCGTCAAGTGTGAAATGATAGACTGAGACTAAATTGGCAACTTTTTTGCAAATATGATTTTGGCCAAACGCGTAAGGCATAAATTCTGGAAAAATGTCACTTGTGGTCATTTTTATGTTATCTCAATTGTTGCCCCCCAGATTGTACAAAAATGCCAAATCAGACATCCAGTTTAACTACTCTGCATCTAGCGTGTCTATTCATGTGTAAAATAATTGTCTGGGACTCACTGTTTAGTGGTAGGACACAAACAAGTTGTTAGGAACATTTCTTCGTAAAATTTGTTTTTCACTTTTATCTTATCTATTTTTCTGTCACCAACGAGCTCCAAAGTGTCCAATTTATCATCTAGAGTATCTCGTCAAGTGTGAAATGATAGACTGAGACTAAATTGGCAACTTTTTTGCAAATATGATTTTGGCCAAACGCGTAAGGCATAAATTCTGCAAAAATGTCACTTGTGGTCATTTTTATGTTATCTCAATTGTTGCCCCCAGATTGTACCAAAATGCCAAATCAGACATTCCAGTTTAACTACTCTGCATCTAGCGTGTCTATTCATGTGTAAAATAATTGTCTGGGACTCACTGTTTAGTGGTAGGACACAAACAAGTTGTTAGGAACATTTCTTCGTAAAATTTGTTTTTCACTTTTATCTTATCTATTTTTCTGTCACCTATGAGCTCCAAAGTGTCCAATTTATCATCTAGAGTATCTCGTCAAGTGTGAAATGATAGACTGAGACTAAATTGGCAACTTTTTGCAAATATGATTTTTTGGCCAAACGCGAAAGGCATAAATTCTGGAAAAATGTCACTTGTGGTCATTTTTATGTTATCTCAATTGTTGCCCCCAGATTGTACCAAAATGCCAAATCAGACATTCAGTTTAACTACTCTGCATCTAGCGTGTCTATTCATGTGTAAAATAATTGTCTGGGACTCACTGTTTAGTGGTAGGACACAAACAAGTTTTTAGGAACATTTCTTCGTAAAATTTTGTTTTTTCACTTTTATCTTATCTATTTTTTCTGTCACCTATGAGCTCCAAAGTGTCCAATTTCTCATCTAGAGTATCTCGTCAAGTGTGAAATGATAGACTGAGACTAAATTGGCAACTTTTTGCAAATATGATTTTGGCCAAACGCGAAAGGCATAAATTCTGGAAAAATGTCACTTGTGGTCATTTTTATGTTATCTCAATTGTTGCCCCCAGATTGTACCAAAATGCCAAATCAGACATTCAGTTTACCTACTCTGCATCTAGCGTGTCTATTCATGTGTAAAATAATTGTCTGGGACTCACTGTTTAGTGGTAGGACACAAACAAGTTGTTAGGAACAATTCTTCGTAAAATTTGTTTTTCACTTTTATCTTATCTATTTGTCTGTCACCTATGAGCTCCAAAGTGTCCAATTTCTCATCAAGAGTATCTCGTAAAGTGTGAAATGATAGACTGAGACGAAATTGGCAACTTTTTTGCAAATATGATTTGGCCAAAACGCGAAAGGCATAAATTCTGGAAAAATGTCACTTGTGGTCATTTTTATGTTATCTCAATTGTTGCCCCCAGATTGTACCAAAATGCCAAATCAGACATTCAGTTTACCTACTCTGCATCTAGCGTGTCTATTCATGTGTAAAATAATTGTCTGGGACTCACTGTTTAGTGGTAGGACACAAACAAGTTGTTAGGAACATTTCTTCGTAAAATTTGTTTTTCACTTTTATCTTATCTATTTTTCTGTCACCTATGAGCTCCAAAGTGTCCAATTTATCATCTAGAGTATCTCGTCAAGTGTGAAATGATAGACTGAGACTAAATTGGCAACTTTTTTGCAAATATGATTTTGGCCAAACGCGTAAGGCATAAATTCTGGAAAAATTGTCACTTGTGGTCATTTTTATGTTATCTCAATTGTTGCCCCCAGATTGTACAAAATGCCAAATCAGACATTCAGTTTACCTACTCTGCATCTAGCGTGTCTATTCATGTGTAAAATAATTGTCTGGGACTCACTGTTTAGTGGTAGGACACAAACACAGTTGTTAGGAACATTTCTTCGTAAAATTGTTTTTCACTTTTATCTTATCTATTTTTCTGTCACCTATGAGCTCCAAAGTGTCCAATTTCTCATCTAGAGTATCTCGTCAAGTGTGAAATGATAGACTGAGACTAAATTGGCAACTTTTTTTGAAAATATGATTTTGGCCAAACGCGAAAGGCATAAATTCTGGAAAAATGTCACTTGTGGTCATTTTTATGTTATCTCAATTGTTGCCCCCAGATTGTACCAAAATGCCAAATCAGACATCCAGTTTAACTACTCTGCATCTAGCGTGTCTATTCATGTGTAAAATAATTGTCTGGGACTCACTGTTTAGTGGTAGGACACAAACAAGTTGTTAGGAACATTTCTTCGTAAAATTTGTTTTTCACTTTTATCTTATCTATTTTTCTGTCACCTACGAGCTCCAAAGTGTCCAATTTATCATCTAGAGTATCTCGTCAAGTGTGAAATGATAGACTGAGACTAAATTGGCAACTTTTTTGCAAAATATGATTTTGGCCAAACGCGTAGGCATAAATTCTGCAAAATGTCACTTGTGGTCATTTTTATGTTATCTCAATTGTTGCCCCCAGATTGTACCAAAATGCCAAATCAGACATTCAGTTTACCTACTCTGCATCTAGCGTGTCTATTCATGTGTAAAATAATTGTCTGGGACTCACTGTTTAGTGGTAAAACACAATCACGTTTTTAGGAACATTTCTTTGAAAAATTTGTTTTTCACTTTTATCTTATCTATTTTTCTTTCACCT
>CAJHNH020006122.1:0-14884 GCA_905116865.2 Candidula unifasciata | reverse complement strand
AAAGTGTCCAATTTATCATCTATAGTATCTCGTCAAGTGTGAAATGATAGACTGAGACTAAATTGGGGCAACTTTTTTGCAAATATGATTTTGGCCAAACGCGTAAGGCATAAATTCTGCAAAATTGTCACTTGTGGTCATTTTTATGTTATCTCAATTGTTGCCCCCAGATTGTACCAAAAATGCCAAATCAGACATCCAGTTTAACTACTCTGCATCTAGCGTGTCTATTCATGTGTAAAATAATTGTCTGGGACTCACTGTTTAGTGGTAGGACACAAACAAGTTGTTAGGAAAGTGCGAAATGATAGACTGAGACTAAATTGGCAACTTTTTGGAAAATATGATTTTGGCCAAACGCGAAAGGCATAATTTCTGGAAAAATGTCACTTGTGGTCATTTTTATCTCAATTGTTGCCCCCAGATTGTACCAAAAATGCCAAATAAGACATCCAGTTTAACTACTCTGCATCTAGCGTGTCTATTCATGTGTAAAATAATTGTCTGGGACTCACTGTTTAGTGGTAGGACACAAACAAGTTGTTAGGAACAATTCTTCGTAAAATTTGTTTTTCACTTTTATCTTATCTATTTTTCTGTCACCAACGAGCTCCAAAGTGTCCAATTTATCATCTAGAGTATCTCGTCAAGTGTGAAATGATAGACTGAGACTAAATTGGCAACTTTTTTGCAAATATTATTTTGGCCAAACGCGTAAGGCATAAATTCTGCAAAATTGTCACTTGTGGTCATTTTTATGTTATCTCAATTGTTGCCCCCAGATTGTACAAAAATGCCAAATCAGACATCCAGTTTAACTACTCTGCATCTAGCGTGTCTATTCATGTGTAAAATAATTGTCTGGGACTCACTGTTTAGTGGTAGGACACAAACAAGTTGTTAGGAACATTTCTTCGTAAAATTTGTTTTTCACTTTTATCTTATCTATTTTTCTGTCACCTATGAGCTCCAAAGTGTCCAATTTCTCATCTAGAGTATCTCGTCAAGTGTGAAATGATAGACTGAGACTAAATTGGCAACTTTTTTTGCAAATATGATTTTGGCCAAACGCGTAAGGCATAAATTCTGCAAAAATGTCACTTGTGGTCATTTTTATGTTATCTCAATTGTTGCCCCCAGATTGTACCAAAATGCCAAATCAGACATTCAGTTTACCTACTCTGCATCTAGCGTGTCTATTCATGTGTAAAATAATTGTCTGGGACTCACTTTTTAGTTGTAGGACACAAACAAGTTGTTAGGAACAATTCTTCGTAAAATTTGATTTCACTTTTATCTTATCTATTTTTCTGTCACCAATGTGCTCCAAAGTGTCCAATTTATCATCTAGAGTATCTCGTCAAGTGTGAAATGATAGACTGAGACTAAATTGGCAACTTTTTTGCAAATATTATTTTGGCCAAACGCGTAAGGCATAAATTCTGCAAAATTGTCACTTGTGGTCATTTTTATGTTATCTCAATTGTTGCCCCCAGATTGTACCAAAATGCCAAATCAGACATTCAGTTTACCTACTCTGCATCTAGCGTGTCTATTCATGTGTAAAATAATTGTCTGGGACTCACTGTTTAGTGGTAGGACACAAACAAGTTGTTAGGAACAATTCTTCGTAAAATTTGTTTTTCACTTTTATCTTATCTATTTTTCTGTCACCAACGAGCTCCAAAGTGTCCAATTTATCATCTAGAGTATCTCGTCAAGTGTGAAATGATAGACGGAGACTAAATTGGCAACTTTTGCAAATATTATTTTGGCCAAACGCGTAAGGCATAAATTCTGCAAAATTGTCACTTGTGGTCATTTTTATGTTATCTCAATTGTTGCCCCCAGATTGTACAAAAATGCCAAATCAGACATCCAGTTTACCTACTCTGCATCTAGCGTGTCTATTCATGTGTAAAATAATTGTCTGGGACTCACTGTTTAGTGGTAGGACACAAACAAGTTGTTAGGAACACATTTCTTCGTAAAATTTGTTTTTCACTTTTATCTTATCTATTTTTCTGTCACCTATGAGCTCCAAAGTGTCCAATTTATCATCTAGAGTATCTCGTCAAGTGTGAAATGATAGACTGAGACTAAATTGGCAACTTTTTGGAAAATATGATTTTGGCCAAACGCGAAAGGCATAAATTCTGCAAAATGTCACTTGTGGTCATTTTTATGTTATCTCAATTGTTGCCCCCAGATTGTACCAAAATGCCAAATCAGACATTCAGTTTACCTACTCTGCATCTAGCGTGTCTATTCATGTGTAAAATAATTGTCTGGGACTCACTGTTTAGTGGTAGGACACAAACAAGTTGTTAGGAACAATTCTTCGTAAAATTTGTTTTTTTACTTTTATCTTATTTATTTTTCTGTCACCAACGAGCTCCAAAGTGTCCAATTTATCATCTAGAGTATCTCGTCAAGTGTGAAATGATAGACTGAGACTAAATTGGCAACTTTTTGGCAAATATTATTTTGGCCAAACGCGTAAGGCATAAATTCTGCAAAAAATGTCACTTGTGGTCATTTTTATGTTATCTCAATTGTTGCCCCCAGATTGTACCAAAAATGCCAAATCAGACATCCAGTTTAACTACTCTGCATCTAGCGTGTCTATTCATGTGTAAAATAATTGTCTGGGACTCACTGTTTAGTGGTAGGACACAAACAAGTTTGTTAGGAACATTTCTTCGTAAAATTTGTTTTTTCACTTTTATCTTATCTATTTTTCTGTCACCTACGAGCTCCAAAGTGTCCAATTTATCATCTAGAGTATCTCGTCAAGTGTGTGAATGATAGACTGAGACTAAATTGCAACTTTTTTTGAAAATATGATTTTGGCCAAACGCGAAAGGCATAAATTCTGCAAAAATTGTCACTTGTGGTCATTTTTATGTTATCTCAATTGTTGCCCCCAGATTGTACCAAAATGCCAAATCAGACATTCAGTTTACCTACTCTGCATCTAGCGTGTCTATTCATGTGTAAAATAATTGTCTGGGACTCAATGTTTAGTGGTAGGACACAAACAAGTTGTTAGGAACATTTCTTCGTAAAATTTGTTTTTTCACTTTTATCTTATCTATTTTTCTGTCACCTATGAGCTCCAAAGTGTCCAATTTATCATCTAGAGTATCTCGTCAAGTGTGAAATGATAGACTGAGACTAAATTGGCAACTTTTTTGGAAAATATGATTTTGGCCAAACGCGTAAGGCATAAATTCTGCAAAATTGTCACTTGTGGTCATTTTTATGTTATCTCAATTGTTGCCCCCAGATTGTACAAAAATGCCAAATCAGACATCCAGTTTAACTACTCTGCATCTAGCGTGTCTATTCATGTGTAAAATAATTGTCTGGGACTCACTGTTTAGTAGTAGGACACAAACAAGTTGTTAGGAACAATTCTTCGTAAAATGTGTTTTTCACTTTTATCTTATCTATTTTTCTGTCACCAACGAGCTCCAAAGTGTCCAATTTATCATCTAGAGTATCTCGTCAAGTGTGAAATGATAGACTGAGACTAAATTGGCAACTTTTTTGGAAAATATGATTTTGGCCAAACGCGAAAGGCATAAATTCTGCAAAAATTGTCACTTGTGTCATTTTTATGTTATCTCAATTGTTGCCCCCAGATTGTACCAAAATGCCAAATCAGACATTCAGTTTACCTACTCTGCATCTAGCGTGTCTATTCATGTGTAAAATAATTTGTCTGGGACTCACTGTTTAGTGGTAGGACACAAACAAGTTGTTAGGAAACATTTCTTCGTAAAATTTGTTTTTCACTTTTATCTTATCTATTTTTCTGTCACCAACGAGCTCCAAAGTGTCCAATTTATCATCTAGAGTATCTCGTCAAGTGTGAAATGATAGGCTGAGACTAAATTGGCAACTTTTTGGAAAATATTATTTTGGCCAAACGCGTAAGGCATAAATTCTGGAAAATTGTCACTTGTCGTCATTTTTATGTTATCTCAATTGTTGCCCCCAGTGTGTACCAAAATGCCAAATCAGACATTCAGTTTAACTACTCTGCATCTAGCGTGTCTATTCATGTGTAAAATAATTGTCTGGGACTCACTGTTTAGTGGTAGGACACAAACAAGTTGTTAGGAACATTTCTTCGTAAAATTTGTTTTTCACTTTTATCTTATCTATTTTTCTGTCACCAACGAGCTCCAAAGTGTCCAATTTATCATCTAGAGTATCTCGTCAAGTGTGAAATGATAGACTGAGACTAAATTGGCAACTTTTTTGCAAAAATGATTTTGGACAAACGCGTAAGGCATAAATTCTGCAAAATTGTCACTTGTGGTCATTTTTATGTTATCTCAATTGTTGACCCCAGATTGTACCAAAATGCCAAATCAGACATCCAGTTTACCTATTCTGCATCTAGCGTGTCTATTCATGTGTAAAATAATTGTCTGGGACTCACTGTTTATTGGTAGGACACAAACAAGTTGTTAGGAACAATTCTTCGTAAAATTTGTTTTTCACTTTTCTTATCTATTTTTTCTGTCACCAACGAGCTCCAAAGTGTCCAATTTATCATCTAGAGTATCTCGTCAAGTGTGAAATGATAGACTGAGACTAAATTGGCAACTTTTTGCAAATATGATTTTGGCCAAACGCGAAAGCATAAATTCTGCAAAATGTCACTTGTGGTCATTTTTATGTGTTATCTCAATTGTTGCCCCCAGATTGTACCAAAATGCCAAATCAGACATCCAGTTTACCTACTCTGCATCTAGCGTGTCTATTCATGTGTAAAATAATTGTCTGGGACTCACTGTTTAGTGGTAGGACACAAACAAGTTGTTAGGAACAATTCTTCGTAAAATTGTTTTTTTCACTTTTATCTTATCTATTTTTCTGTCACCTACGAGCTCCAAAGTGTCCAATTTTATCATCTAGAGTATCTCGTCAAGTGTCAAATAATAGACTGAGACTAAATTGGCATCTTTTTTGCAAATATTATTTTGGCTAAACTCGAAAGGCATAAATTATGCAAAAATTGTCACTTTTGGTCATTTTTATGTTATCTCAATTGTTGCCCCCAGATTGTACAAAAATGCCAAATCAGACATTCAGTTTACCTACTCTGCATCTAGCGTGTCTATTCATGTGTAAAAAAATTGTCTGGGACTCACTGTTTAGTGGTAGGACACAAACAAGTTGTTAGGAACAATTCTTCGTAAAATTTGTTTTTCACTTTTATCTTATCTATTTTTCTGTCACCTATGAGCTCCAAAGTGTCCAATTTATCATCTAGAGTATCTCGTCAAGTGTGAAATGATAGACTGAGACTAAATTGGCAAACTTTTTTGAAAATATGATTTTGGCCAAACGCGTAAGGCATAAATTCTGCAAAAAATTGTCACTTGTGGTCATTTTTATGTTATCTCAATTGTTGCCCCCAGATTGTACAAAAATGCCAAATCAGACATCCAGTTTACCTACTCTGCATCTAGCGTGTCTATTCATGTGTAAAATAATTGTCTGGGACTCACTGTTTAGTGGTAGGACACAAACAAGTTGTTAGGAACAATTCTTCGTAAAATTTGTTTTTTCACTTTTATCTTATATCTATTTTTCTGTCACCAACGAGCTCCAAAGTGTCCAATTTATCATCTAGAGTATCTCGTCAAGTGTGAAAGATAGACTGAGACTAAATTGGCAACTTTTTTGCAAATATTATTTTTTGGCCAAACGCGTAAGGCATAAATTCTGCAAAATTGTCACTTGTGGTCATTTTTATGTTATCTCAATTGTTGCCCCCAGATTGTACAAAAATGCCAAATCAGACATCCAGTTTAACTACTCTGCATCTAGCGTGTCTATTCATGTGTAAAATAATTGTCTGGGACTCACTGTTTAGTGGTAGGACACAAACAAGTTGTTAGGAACATTTCTTCGTAAAATTTGTTTTTCACTTTTATCTTATCTATTTTTCTGTCACCTATGAGCTCCAAAGTGTCCAATTTATCATCTAGAGTATCTCGTCAAGTGTGAAATGATAGACTGAGACTAAATTGGCAACTTTTTTGAAAATATTATTTTGGCCAAACGCGAAAGGCATAAATTCTGCAAAAATGTCACTTGTGGTCATTTTTATGTTATCTCAATTGTTGCCCCCAGATTGTACAAAAATGCCAAATCAGACATCCAGTTTAACTACTCTGCATCTAGCGTGTCTATTCATGTGTAAAATAATTGTCTGGGACTCAATGTTTAGTGGTAGGACACAAACAAGTTGTTAGGAACAATTCTTCGTAAAATTTGTTTTTCACTTTTATCTTATCTATTTTTCTGTCACCAACGAGCTCCAAAGTGTCCAATTTATCATCTAGAGTATCTCGTCAAGTGTGAAATGATAGACTGAGACTAAATTGGCAACTTTTTTGCAAATATGATTTTGGGCAAACACGAAAGGCATAAATTCTGGAAAAATGTCACTTGTGGTCATTTTTATGTTATCTCAATTGTTGCCCTCAGATTGTACCAAAATGCCAAATCAGACATTCAGTTTACCTACTCTGCATCTAGCGTGTCTATTCATGTGTAAAATAATGTGTCTGGGACTCACTGTTTAGTGGTAGGACACAAACAGTTGTTAGGAACATTTCTTCGTAAAATTTGTTTTTCACTTTTATCTTATCTATTTTTCTGTCACCAACGAGCTCCAAAGTGTCCAATTTATCATCTAGAGTATCTCGTCAAGTGTGAAATGATAGACTGAGACTAAATTGGCAACTTTTTTGCAAATATGATTTTGGCCAAACGCGAATGGCATAAATTCTGCAAAATTGTCACTTGTGGTCATTTTTATGTTATCTCAATTGTTGCCCCCCGATTGTACAAAAATGCCAAATCAGACATCCAGTTTACCTACTCTGCATCTAGCGTGTCTATTCATGTGTAAAATAATTGTCTGGGACTCACTGTTTAGTGGTAGGACACAAACAAGTTGTTAGGATCATTTCTTCGTAAAATTTGTTTTTCACTTTTATCTTATCTATTTTTCTGTCACCAATGAGCTCCAAAGTGTCCAATTTATCATCTAGAGTATCTCGTCAAGTGTGAAATGATAGACTGAGACTAAATTGGCAACTTTTTTGCAAATATGATTTTGGCCAAACGCGTAAGGCATAAATTCTGCAAAATTGTCACTTGTGGTCATTTTTATGTTATCTCAATTGTTGCCCCCAGATTGTACAAAAATGCCAAATCAGACATCCAGTTTAACTACTCTGCATCTAGCGTGTCTATTCATGTGTAAAATAATTGTCTGGGACTCACTGTTTAGTGGTAGGACACAAACAAGTTGTTAGGAACAATTCTTCGTAAAATTTGTTTTTTTTTCACTTTTATCTTATCTATTTTTCTGTCACCAACGAGCTCCAAAGTGTCCAATTTATCATCTAGAGTATCTCGTCAAGTGTGAAATGATAGACTGAGACTAAATTGGCAACTTTTTTGCAAATATTATTTTGGCCAAACGCGTAAGGCATAAATTCTGCAAAATTGTCACTTGTGGTCATTTTTATGTTATCTCAATTGTTGCCCCCAGATTGTGTACAAAAAATGCCAAATCAGACATCCAGTTTAACTACTCTGCATCTAGCGTGTCTATTCATGTGTAAAATAATTGTCTGGGACTCACTGTTTAGTGGTAGGACACAAACAAGTTGTTAGGAACATTTCTTCGTAAAATTTGTTTTTCACTTTTATCTTATCTATTTTTCTGTCACCTATGAGCTCCAAAGTGTCCAATTTATCATCTAGAGTATCTCGTCAAGTGTGAAATGATAGACTGAGACTAAATTGGCAACTTTTTTGAAAATATGATTTTGGCCAAACGCGAAAGGCATAAATTCTGGAAAATTGTCACTTGTGGTCATTTTTATGTTATCTCAATTGTTGCCCCCAGATTGTACCAAAATGCCAAATCAGACATTCAGTTTACCTACTCTGCATCTAGCGTGTCTATTCATGTGTAAAATAATTGTCTGGGACTCACTGTTTAGTGGTAGGACACACAACAAGTTGTTAGGAACAATTCTTCGTAAAATTTGTTTTTCACTTTTATCTTATCTATTTTCTGTCACCAACGAGCTCCAAAGTGTCCAATTTATCATCTAGAGTATCTCGTCAAGTGTGAAATGAAAGACTGAGACTAAATTGGCGACTTTTTTGAAAAAATATGATTTTGGCCAAACGCGTAAGGCATAAATTCTGCAAAATGTCACTTGTGGTCATTTTTATGTGTTATCTCAATTTTTTGCCCCCAGATTGTACAAAAATGCCAAATCAGACATCCAGTTTAACTACTCTGCATCTAGCGTGTCTATTCATGTGTAAAATAATTGTCTGGGACTCACTGTTTAGTGGTAGGACACAAACAAGTTGTTAGGAACAATTCTTCGTCGTAAAATTTGTTTTTCACTTTATATCTTATCTATTTTTCTGTCACCTAACGAGCTCCAAAGTGTCCAATTTATCATCTAGAGTATCTCGTCAAGTGTGAAATGATAGACTGAGACTAAATTGGCAAATTTTTTTGAAAATATATTTTGGCCAAACGCGAAAGGCATAAATTCTGCAAAATTGTCACACTTGTGGTCATTTTTATGTTATCTCAATTGTTGCCCCCAGATTGTACAAAAATGCCAAATCAGACATCCAGTTTACTACTCTGCATCTAGCGTGTCTATTCATGTGTAAAATAATTGTCTGGGACTCACTGTTTAGTGGTAGGACACAAACAAGTTGTTAGGAAACATTTCTTCGTAAAATTTGTTTTTCACTTTTATCTTATCTATTTTTCTGTCACCTAACGAGCTCCAAAGTGTCCAATTATCATCTAGAGTATCTCGTCAAGTGTGAAATGATAGACTGAGACTAAATTGGCAACTTTTTGGAAAATATGATTTTGGCCAAACGCGAAAGGCATAATTTCTGGAAAAATGTCACTTGTGGTCATTTTTATGTTATCTCAATTGTTGCCCCCAGATTGTACCAAAAATGCCATCTCAGAAATTCAGTTTACCTATTCTGCATCTAGCATGTCTATTCATGTGTAAAATAACTGTCTGGGACTCAATGTTTAGTGGTAGGACACAAACAGGTTGTTTGGAACAATTCTTCGCAAAATTTGTTTTTCACTTTTATCTTATCTATTTTTCTATCACCAACGAGCTTCAAAGTGTCCAATTTATCATCTAGAGTATCTCGTCAAGTGTGAAATGATAGACTGAGACTAAATTGGCAACTTTTTTTGCAAATATTATTTTGGCCAAACGCGTAAGGCATAAATTCTGCAAAAGGTCACTTGTGGTCATTTTTATGTTATCTCAATTGTTGCCCCCAGATTGTACCAAAATGCCAAATCAGACATTCAGTTTACCTACTCTGCATCTAGCGTGTCTATTCATGTGTAAAATAATTGTCTGGGACTCACTGTTTAGTGGTAGACACAAACAAGTTGTTAGGAACAATTCTTCGTAAAATTTGTTTTTCACTTTTATCTTATCTATTTTTCTGTCACCAACGAGCTCCAAAGTGTCCAATTTATCATCTAGAGTATCTCGTCAAGTGTGAAATGATAGACTGAGACTAAATTGGCAACTTTTTGCAAATATTATTTTTGCCAAACGCGTAAGGCATAAATTCTGCAAAATTGTCACTTGTGGTCATTTTTATGTTATCTCAATTGTTGCCCCCAGATTGTACAAAAATGCCAAATCAGACATCCAGTTTAACTACTCTGCATCTAGCGTGTCTATTCATGTGTAAAATAATTGTCTGGGACTCACTGTTTAGTGGTAGGACACAAACAAGTTGTTAGGAACATTTCTTCGTAAAATTTGTTTTTCACTTTTATCTTATCTATTTTTCTGTCACCTATGAGCTCCAAAGTGTCCAATTTATCATCTAGAGTATCTCGTCAAGTGTGAAATGATAGACTGAGACTAAATTGGCAACTTTTTTGCAAATATTTTTTTGGCCAAACGCGAAAGGCATAAATTATGCAAAATTGTCACTTGTGGTCATTTTTTATGTTATCTCAATTGTTGCCCCCAGATTGTACAAAAATGCAAGATCAGACATCCAGTTTAACTACTCTGCATCTAGCGTGTCTATTCATGTGTAAAATAATTGTCTGGGACTCACTGTTTAGTGGTAGGACACAAACAAGTTGTTAGGAACAATTCTTCGTAAAATTTGTTTTTCACTTTTATCTTATCTATTTTTCTGTCACCAACGAGCTCCAAAGTGTCCAATTTATCATCTAGAGTATCTCGTCAAGTGTGAAATGATAGACTGAGACTAAATTGGCAACTTTTTTGCAAAAATATGATTTTGGCCAAACGCGTAAGGCATAAATTCTGCAAAATTGTCACTTGTGGTCATTTTTATGTTATCTCAATTGTTGCCCCCAGATTGTACAAAAATGCCAAATCAGACATTCAGTTTACCTACTCTGCATCTAGCGTGTCTATTCATGTGTAAAATAATTGTCTGGGACTCACTGTTTAGTGGTAGGACACAAACAAGTTGTTAGGACATTTCTTCGTAAAATTTGTTTTTCACTTTTATCTTATCTATTTTTCTGTCACCAACGAGCTCCAAAGTGTCCAATTTATCATCTAGAGTATCTCGTCAAGTGTGAAATGATAGACTGAGACTAAATTGGCAACTTTTTTGCAAATATTATTTTGGCCAAACGCGTAAGGCATAAATTCTGCAAAATTGTCACTTGTGGTCATTTTTATGTTATCTCAATTGTTGCCCCCAGATTGTACCACAATGCGAAATCAGACATTCAGTTTACCTACTCTGCATCTAGCGTGTCTATTCATGTGTAAAATAATTGTCTGGGACTCACTGTTTAGTGGTAGGACACAAACAAGTTGTTAGGAACAATTCTTCGTAAAATGTGTTTTTCACTTTTATCTTATCTATTTTTTAGTCACCAACGAACTCCAAAGTGTCCAATTTATCATCTAGAGTATCTCGTCAAGTGTGAAATGATAGACTGAGACTAAATTGGCAACTTTTTTGCAAATATTATTTTGGCCAAACGCGAAAGGCATAAATTCTGCAAAATTGTCACTTGTGGTCATTTTTTATGTTATCTCAATTGTTGCCCCCAGATTGTACAAAAATGCCAGATCAGACATCCAGTTTAACTACTCTGCATCTAGCGTGTCTATTCATGTGTAAAATAATTGTCTGGGACTCACTGTTTAGTGGTAGGACACAAACAAGTTGTTAGGAACAATTCTTCGTAAAATTTGTTTTTTCACTTTTATCTTATCTATTTTTCTGTCACCAATGAGCTCCAAAGTGTCCAATTTATCATCTAGAGTATCTCGTCAAGTGTGAAATGATAGACTGAGACTAAATTGGCAACTTTTTTTTGAAAATATGATTTTGGCCAAACGCGTAAGGCATAAATTCTGCAAAAATGTCACTTGTGGTCATTTTTATGTTATCTCAATTGTTGCCCCCAGATTGTACCAAAATGCCAAATCAGACATCCAGTTTACCTACTCTGCCTCTAGCGTGTCTATTCATGTGTAAAATAATTGTCTGGGACTCAATGTTTAGTGGTAGGACACAAACAAGTTGTTAGGAACAATTCTTCGTAAAATTTGTTTTTCACTTTTATCTTATCTATTTTTCTGTCACCAACGAGCTCCAAAGTGTCCAATTTATCATCTAGAGTATCTCGTCAAGTGTTAAATGATAGACTGAGACTAAATTGGCAACTTTTTTGCAAATATTTTTTTGGCCAAACGCGAAAGGCATAAATTATGCAAAATTGTCACTTGTGGTCATTTTTTATGTTATCTCAATTGTTGCCCCCAGATTGTACAAAAATGCCAGATCAGACATCCAGTTTAACTACTCTGCATCTAGCGTGTCTATTCATGTGTAAAATAATTGTCTGGGACTCACTGTTTAGTGGTAGGACACAAACAAGTTGTTAGGAACATTTCTTCGTAATTTTGTTTTTCATTTTTATCTTATCTATTTGTCTGTCACCTATGAGCTCCAAAGTGTCCAATTTATCATCTAGAGTATCTCGTCAAGTGTGAAATGATAGACTGAGACTAAATTGGCAACTTTTTTGAAAATATGATTTTGGCCAAACGCGAAAGGCATAAATTCTGGAAAAATGTCACTTGTGGTCATTTTTATGTTATCTCAATTGTTGCCCCCAGATTGTACAAAAATGCCAAATTAGACATCCAGTTTACCTACTCTGCATCTAGCGTGTCTATTCATGTGTAAAATAATTGTCTGGGACTCACTGTTTAGTGGTAGGACACAAACAAGTTGTTAGGAACATTCTTCGTAAAATTTGTTTTTCACTTTTATCTTATCTATTTTTCTGTCACCAACGAGCTCCAAATTGTGTCCAATTTATCATCTAGAGTATCTCGTCAAGTGTGAAATGATAGACTGAGACTAAATTGGCAACTTTTGCAAATATGATTTTGGCAAACGCGCGTAAGGCATAAATTCTGCAAAATTGTCACTTGTGGTCATTTTTATGTATCTCAATTGTTGCCCCCAGATTGTACAAAAATGCCAAATCAGACATTCCAGTTTAACTACTCTGCATCTAGCGTGTCTATTCATGTGTAAAATAATTGTCTGGGACTCACTGTTTAGTGGTAGGACACAAACAAGTTGTTAGGAACATTTCTTCGTAAAAATTTGTTTTTCACTTTTATCTTATCTATTTTTCTGTCACCTATGAGCTCCAAAGTGTCCAATTTATCATCTAGAGTATCTCGTCAAGTGTGAAATGATAGACTGAGACTAAATTGGCAACTTTTTGCAAAAAATATTTTTGGCCCAAACGCGTACGGCAGAAATGTGCAAAATTGTCACTCTGGGTCATTTTATGTTATCTCAATGTTGCAGCCCAGATTGTACAAAATGCCCAAATCAGACATCCAGTTTAACTACTCTGCATCTAGCGTGTCTTTTATGTGTAAAATAATTGTCTGGGACTCATGTTTAGTGGTAGGACACAAACAAGTTGTTAGGAAAATTCTTCGTAAAATTTGTTTTTTCACTTTCATCTTATCTATTTTTCTGTCACCTATGAGCTCCAAAGTGCCCAATTTGCATCATCTAGAGTATCTCGTCAAGTGTGAAATGATAGACTGAGACTAAATTGGCAACTTTTTGGGAAACATCTGATTTTGGCCAAACGCGAAAGCATAAATTTCTGAAAAAAATGTCACTTGTGGTCATTTTTATGTTATACATCAATTGGTTGCCCCCCCCCTGATGTACAAAAGAATGCCAAATCAGAACATCTAGTTTACAACTACTCTGCATTCTAGCGTGTCTATTCATGTGTAAAATAATTGTCTGGGACTCACTGTTTAGTGGTAGGACACAAACAAGTTGTTAGGAACATTTCTTCGTAAAATTTGTTTTTTCACTTTTCTATTATCTATTTTTCTGTCACCAACGAGCCCAAAGTGTCCAATTTCTCATCTAGAGTATCTCGTCAAGTGTGAAATGATAGACTGAGGACTAAATTGGCAACTTTTTGGAAAATATTATTTTGGCCAAAACGCGTAAGGCATAAATTCTGGAAAAATGTCACTTGTGGTCATTTTTATGTTATCTCAAATTGTTGCCCCCAAGATTGTACCAAAATGCCAAATCAGACATTCAGTTTACCTACTCTGCATCTAGCGTGTCTATTCATGTGTAAAAATAATTGTCTGGGACTCCAATGTTTTAGTGTAGGACACAAACAAGGTTGTTAGGAACAATTCTTCGTAAAATTGCTTTTTCACTTTTATCTTATCTATTTTTCTGTCACCAACGAGCTCCAAAGTGTCCAATTTATCATCTAGAGTATCTCGTCAAGTGTGAAATGAGTAGACTGAGACTAAATTGGCAACTTTTTGGGAAAATATGATTTTGGCCAAACGCGAAAGGCATAAATTCTGGAAAAATGTCACATGTGGTCATTTTTATGTTATCTCAATTGTTTGCCCCCAGATTGTACCAAAATGCCAAATCAGACATCCAGCAGTTTACTACTCTGCATCTAGCGTGTCTATTCATGTGTAAAATAATTGTCTGGACTCACTGTTTAGTGGTAGGACACAAACAAGTTGTTAGGAACAATTCTTCGTAAAATTTGTTTTTCACTTTTATCTTATCTATTTTTCTGTCACCAACGAAGCTCCAAAGTGTCCAATTTAATCATCTAGAGGATGCTCGTTTCAAAGTGTGAAATGGATAGATTGAGACCTAAATTGGTAAACCTTTTTTTGAACTATGATTTTTGCCAAACGCGTAAGGCATAAATTCTGGAAAACTGCCCACTTGTGGGTCATTTTATGTTATCTCAAGTTTTGCCCCCAGATTGTACAAAAAATGCTGCAGATCAGAAATTCATGTTAACCTACCTCTGCATTTAGCGTGTCTATTCATGTGTAAACATTGTCTGGGACTGACTGTTTAGTGGTTATTACACAAGACGTTGTTAGGAACACATTCTTCCTAAAATTTGTTTTCACTTTTTGTTGTGTCCTATTTGTTTCGGTCACCTATGCGCTCAAAAGTGTCGCAAATTAATCATATAGAGTATCTCGTCAAGTGTGAAAATGAAAGACTGAGGACTAAATTGGCAACATTTTTGCAAATATTATTTTGGCTAATCGCGAAAGGCATAAATTTGCAAAATTGTCACTTGTGGTCATTTTTATGTTATCTCAATTGTTGCCCACAGATTGTACCAAAATGCCAAATCAGACATTCAGTTTACCTACTCTGCATCTAGCGTGTCTATTCATGTGCAAAATAATTGTCTGGGACTCAC
>CAJHNH020006121.1:12500-14894 GCA_905116865.2 Candidula unifasciata | reverse complement strand
TACTTTTAGTGGTATCTCCCATTTTTCGGGGATTTTAATGAAACGGGGTAGGGGCCGGGCGTTTTTCAGGCTTTTTAAAGCTCATTTCTAGTGGCGCGGCGGACCCTTTGTGGATCAAGCCGGCGAAATCCCTTTTGGATCTTGTACTTCACCTGTGTTTGTATCCCCCGATTGCTGGGGAGACACTTTTTTGCCGTCTCCACACATTTTTTATCTCCGTTTTTAAAAAGGTTTTAAAAGGGATAAAAAAGTTGGTAGGAACGGTGACCGGAGAGGGTACCCGGTAACGTTTTCCTTCTTGCGTTTGGTTTTCAGGTATGATACGCAACTAGCATTGTAGCATTAGTAACTGTTGGCTTTCTCCACAGTCGCGTAGTATTTATGCTTGTATTTACGCCGGTAGTAGAGTATTCTTCTTCTTATTCTTCTTCTTCTTCTTCTTCTTCTTCTTCTTCTTCTTCTTCTTCTTCTTCTTCTTCTTCTTCTTCTTCTTCTTCTTCTTCTTTTCTCTGGCTTCTTTTGTTGCTTTTTCTCTCTCTTTTTCGGCTTCTTCGCTCTTTCTCTGCTGGTCTGTGCTGCTTCTTGTTTCTTCTCTCTTTCCTTCTTTTTTGCGTTCTCGTTCTTCTTTCTTCTTTCTTCTTCCTTCTTCGCGTTTTAAACGGCTTCTAACTTCTGTCCGGGACACTACGGTAGAGGAGGGCTTTAGTCTTTTCTCTTGCTTCTATGATCTGACCTGGTTCTGTGCGCACTATAAAATGGCTTAGCCTTGCACGCCACCAAGAACCCCGTAAAGGACTCTTACAGTGTTGATGCGATCAAAGGAGACAGGCCCAAATACTGTCTCGACCAACGGCGAGTCAGTCGGCAACCCGGTCACCGATGCTATCATCCGGTGCCTATTGTTCACGAGTGTCGTGTTTTCCGACGGACATCCCCCGGGGATCATCCCTGACGCTATGGAGCTAGTGTTTTATGCGAGCCCTCAGCGGGCATTCAGCCATTCAAATAAGAGAAGCTAGACTGTATGGGATAATGAACCCGGTGCAATAAAGTGCCTCTTTTCGACTTTAAAGTTAACCCCCACTGACTTGTGACTTCCGCTTCTCTGCAAAACCGCACACATTCCGCGGATGTAGCGACCGCAACCTGCCCTAGAGTACACTGTTTTAACCTGGCTCTAATCAGATCAAACCTAGGGTACACTCCAGAAATGACCGAACAAACTCCGATAATCGCCCGCTAAGCCGGTCCATGTTTTGGCGCGACTTCTCTAACAATGGCCACACTTTGTGCCGGGCGCAGGCGGGGAGTCTGGTTTTGTGACGGGTAAATGCAAAGCGCATACCTCCATGCGATTAAGCGAAATGCAGAGAGATAGCGGGAGCCGACGTCGTGGAGCGGTTGGATGATCGCCTGCTGATCTGAAGGCTCTCTGTTCAAATCCGAACACATCTGGACTTTTTTTTCACCAGTTGAAGTTCTGGGAAATAAAGGCGGTCGGAATTATGTTGACCACATCACTCATCGAAGATGAGGCATTACAAGAGTCTTCTCAATGCTCATTCTAAGAAAGAAGGCTTAGGTGGTTTGGTCACAACTGGATAATGGAGAATAGCAGAGGATTCTTGTGTCTTGCAGCGAGGGCTGCTTTAACATTTCCCGAACTAGCCCTATGAATTGTCACCGGAGCTGCGGAGTTCGTGTTTTGTACGACACTCTGGGTAGACAGCTAGCGACTCTGTGGATAGAGACCGAGTCATGTGGGATACAACTGGTGTGCAGTGAAGCCGATCCTCTCGACTTTTTACAAATATTTCTTAGAGTAACCACAATGTGAATCCAAAGACTTAGTCTTAGGCGAGGTTTCAGCTTCACTGCAGTTGGGTTTCCCCATACTTGACCCGTTCCTGTGCCAGTGTAAATCAAACGAAATTTCCCTCTCTAACGCATTTGAAAAACTGGTTAATAAAAAATTGGTCTCGGTAGTAGTCGGGCAAGATAAGTTGGCTTTATACACGTAGAATTATCACATGACGTATTCCATCAGCTCATACGTAAACCAGCTACCGGCCATATCGAATACCACGACAGGAACGGCATTCCACATAAAAACACAGCTCACAGCGCTGCACCAAGCACTATACTCAGTATCTCAGACAGTGAAACCGTAGACTACGGTCCATGTGTGGGTACTGTCGGAAGCAAAACTAACTTCGAAGCCTAACATTCTGCCAAGCCTATCCTCCATTTTAGACTGAAAGTCCCAAGAAATTACAGTTAACTAACAATTCGGAAAAGAATAATTTATATTTCAGCTGTCATTGGCACAAGTCAGAAAAGTAGCCTTGCTTGTATCAATCCAAAGAGAGCACAGCGAGTTGAACAGTTGAAAGA
>CAJHNH020006121.1:0-7500 GCA_905116865.2 Candidula unifasciata | reverse complement strand
CGACGTATGTATGTATATGTAAAACAAATATATATATATATTGAAATATCGACTGGCTGAGTCGCTAGGACTCGCAAAATGTGTGGTTTCAATTCTTGGTAAGGGATGACAAAAAATGACCTTGGTTCCCAGGTCGACCCAGCCTTGAATGGGTACCACGTGGAATTCTGGGAAGCATCGATGGCTCGTGGGATGCTAACCACATCACTCCCCTGATGCCAATTGGTCCATAAATAATAGGTCTAACCCTATATGCCCATATACACAAATGCGTAGAAAAGGGTTCTTTACTTACTTTATGATGATGAATAGAAAGAATATGATGATGGTGATGTTATTAATCATGACGACGATAATGAAGATGAAAAAGTAAGTAGAAGAAGCAACAGCCGCAATTACTTTCAGAACCCCTGCTTTAGCCGCTATTGTGTCCACGTATAACCTCACCCGAGACTCGGAGCACCGTGCCTCACACAACCAAAGATAGCAACCATGACGATCTTGCACCGGCTGCGGCAGGGAAATCTGGCCCCTTTAACTCCACTCTCACTCATCGAGGGCTCTCCGTAAACCCACTCATTCACCCAACCATGAAACGCCGTTGCTGTCGTTGACGACTTACTCCGCGTTCTTTTCTTGCCTGCAGTTCTTTTCTTTCCCGTCTGGTCCCACCTCACACGTTTTCTTTGGCGCACGTGCCCTGACGTAAGCTGTACAATGTGAGCGCTGTGCAAAGGAGCTCACTTTCTTGGCCAACCTGTTACAACGTGGCGCGTGTCCCCGCCAACGTGCCTGGTGTGTCTCTGGCAAATTCTATAGCCGACGACGTGGAAACAACGGTTTTAGTTGAAAGAGTCGGTAATTTGAAACTTGTGAAAATCTACCACATTTTTATAGTATAGGCTTGTCGCAACCTTTAAGAATGCACACAGAAACACCACACTCTCGAGAATATAGTCACATGCGTTGATGAGCAGTCATAAAAGTAAAGGGATAAACAGAGAGCCGAGCTATCATTATACAATTTGAAAATGTTTTGTCGAAAGAGCACCTGTTCTTTTATTATAGATGTTGAAAAAAACTCGAGAGGACGGACTTCATTGCATCTGGTTCTCTCCCATAGGGTTCTCTCCCTTCTCCTTTTCCCATATGTTCTATTTAGAAAAAAAAAAAAGAATCTCATATACAGACCATACACAATTTAAAATTTAAAATCTCAAGAACAGTTTATTGAGAGTAGCAAATATTACTATGTCACTCATCAAGAACTGTCCTTCCTGCCTATATTGACCACTTTGAGAGTGATGCAGGACTGAATGGCAGTGGGTGTGGAGACGGTAAGTTGTTATCTGCTATCCATATCGACATCCTGACACAAAACTCTGATCCACTCGTGCTCCGTCCTACGATGCAGCAGCAGCCTTAGTCTGCATACCCAAAGAACCCAGTAGGGGTTGATTGGCGTCTTCTTTTTTTTTTTTTTTTCTAGCATCCGGGTTCTTTCCACGCTGAATAGCCATTTCCAACAGACGGCATATTGTCACTGACGCTGTCAGTCCACATGTCCAGTACATTCGCCACCAACTGTGACAGTTAAGAGTTTCATTTCTGTCCTCGACAGAACAAAAAAATCTCCACCCCTTCCTGAGGAGCGAACCCGGGTCGTCCAGCATTGAGAGCCAGTTGCTCCTTGCACTCTTCAAAACCATAAGAAACAAACATGCGAATTTTGTGGGGTATTTCAAGAGACACAGCGGCACAGAGAAATGAGCTTAGGTGGCAACATACTGGGCAGGAGACAGAAGATGTATGTGACCAACATGATTTGCTGGTAGGTAGTTAACTGTACTGACAGAATTAGCTTCGTGAAAGTATCAGATGATAGGGAGGTTTAGAGTTGCGGTCGTTAAGGTCTCACGTTGAGAAAAAAAGGAAAATGATGAGGAAGCAGAAGAATAAGTAGAAGAAGAAGACGTTTAAGAGAAAGTAGTAGCAGCATCAGCAGCAGCAGTAGTAATAACAGCGTAGTAGTACTGGTGGTGGTAGTAGTAGATGTAGTGGTGGTGGTAGTAGTAGATGTAGTGGTGGTGGTAGTAGTAGATGTAGTGGTGGTGGTAGTAGTAGATGTAGTGGTGGTGGTAGTAGTAGATGTAGTGGTGGTGGTAGTGGTAGTAGTACTGGTGGTGGTAGTAGTAGATGTAGTGGTGGTGGTAGTAGTAGATGTAGTGGTGGTGGTAGTGGTAGATGTAGTGGTGGTGGTAGTAGTAGATGTAGTGGTGGTGGTGGTAGTAGTAGATGTAGTGGTGGTGGTAGTAGTAGATGTAGTGGTGGTGGTAGTAGTAGATGTAGTGGTGGTGGTAGTGGTAGATGTAGTGGTGGTGGTAGTGGTAGATGTAGTGGTGGTGGTAGTGGTAGATGTAGTGGTGGTGGTAGTGGTAGATGTAGTGGTGGTGGTAGTAGTAGATGTAGTGGTGGTGGTAGTGGTAGATGTAGTGGTGGTGGTAGTAGTAGATGTAGTGGTGGTGGTAGTAGTAGATGTAGTGGTGGTGGTAGTGGTAGATGTAGTGGTGGTGGTAGTAGTAGATGTAGTGGTGGTGGTAGTGGTAGATGTAGTGGTGGTGGTAGTGGTAGATGTAGTGGTGGTGGTAGTGGTAGATGTAGTGGTGGTGGTAGTAGTAGATGTAGTGGTGGTGGTAGTGGTAGATGTAGTGGTGGTGGTAGTGGTGGGTGCAGCAGCACCTTTAGTTAAATTAGTTAGTTAGTCATTACGGTTCCGGCATCACAGCACACCGGCTTGGCCCATAATTGCTCAACCGCCTGTGTCAGTGATCCCAGTCACAAACAGAGTCAGATACGCTGGATACTTCAAGTGAATGCCGTAGCCATACAAAGTGTCCTCAGTCAGCAAAACGAGCACGATTTGATCTGGCAAACCATAAAGTTAAACACAATGCGAGAAAAGGCGTCGTCGCTGAAAATCAACTTCCTTCGACGAAAAGCTGGGTGACGAAAAGCTGGGTGACGAAAAGCTGGGTGACGAAAAGATTAAAACTATTCCTGACCATACTCCACATGTCCTCGGCCAAGATACAGCCACGGTCAGCAAATAAATAGCAGCTATAGCACACGCATTGTCCCAGGAACACAACGAAGAAAAATACATCACCCATTATTGCCATTATGTACGAATCTGGAATTTAGTCAGGAACCGATAATCACAGCTCATAGTGCCGCCAGGAGCACTAAACTCGGTAGCCCCGGCTACAAACCGGACTTCCACAATCTTGCAACATCGAAACTGGAGGAGAAACGGCGACGCGAACGGTCAACATAAGCCAGGTTTTTAACCGTCATCCATTGCCTGTCAATGTCGGAACCAGTTTTCTTTGGGGGAGAACCGGGAGTATTAGTATAGTAGTAATGCTGGTGGTGGCTGTAGTAGTAGTGAAAGCAGCGACAGTAGCAGCAGTAGCAGTAGCAGTGATAGCAGTAGTAGTAGCGGTAGCAGCAGTAGCAGTAGTATGAGCAGTAGCAGCAGTAGCAGTAGTAGCTATAGTAGTAGTTGGAGCAATAGTAGCAGCAGTAGTAGCTGTAGCAGTAGTGGTAGCAGTAGTAGCAACAGTAGCAGTAGTAGCTGTAGCAGTAGTGGTAGCAGTAGTAGCAGCAGTAGTAGTAGCAGTAGTAGCAGCAGTAGCAGTTGTAGCAGCAGTAGTAGCAGCAGCAGTAGTAGCAGCAACCGCAGTAGTAGCAGTAGCAGCAAAAGCAGCAGCCGTAACAGTAGTAGCAATAGCAGTAGCAGTAGCAGCAGCAGTAGCAGCGGTAGTAGTGGTGGTGGTGGTGGTGGTGGTAGTAGTAGTAGTAGTAGTAGTAGTAGTAGTAGTAGTAGTAGTAGTAGTAGTAGTAGTAGTAGTAGTAGTAGTAGTAGTAGTAGTAGTAGTAGTAGTAGTAGTAGTGGTGGTGATGGTGGTGGTGGTGGTGGTCGTGGTGGTAGGAGCAGTAGTAGAAAAAGAAGAAGAAAACGAAGCAGAAACAGGAAATGGATAAAAGGAAGAAACAAACAAACAAACAAAAAAGAGAGAAAGAAAGAAGTAACGAAAGCAGAAACCAGTTCATCTACCCCACCCACCCTTCTACCTACCTGTCGCTTCTGTCCGCCTGCCACCTACTTACAAAACTGCTGTTTGTCTGTCTATCTATCCGTCTACACGTCCGTTTATCTGCTGATTTTGTTGCCTAATTATTCCGTAGTTCTCACTCCGTCATTAGATCCACAACCGAGGACACACGGCTTTGTCGAATTGGATCTCCTAACTTAATTACTCAACCAGGAAATGTTTAGCACTTGGAGAATGAAGCCTAATTCAATTAATACAGATAAGAATATGTTGCCAAATCTTAGTGCAGGGATTATGAGGGCTTTGCTGGCATATCAGCGTGTTGCCATGGTAGTAAACAAAGCTCGGTAAACATGGTGCAGACGGTGGAGTCGCAGGTGGGACATGTTTGGATTTAGTGGTTGAGTCTCTTGTGGGACCCTTGCTATCCAGGTACCCGGTGTGACCTAGGGACGATGGATGAGGTGAGATTTGTGGGTGTGGGGGCGTCAGTGGTTCTCTGTGGGTGTGGGGGCGTTAGCGGTTCTCTGTGGGTGTGTGGGCGTCAGTGGTTCTCTGTGGGTGTGTGGGCGTCAGTGGTTCTCTGTGGGTGTGTGGGCGTCAGTGGTTCTCTGTGGGTATGTGGGCGTCAGTGGTTCTATGTGGCTGTGTGGGCGTCAGTGGTTCTATGTAGGTGTGTGGGCGTCAGTGGTTCTCTGTGGGATAAGAGAGAAATAACTACAGTGAGAGAATATGGTGAAGTCCTTCGCCAATACAACTCTCGGCTAGTTACTTAATGTTATTGAGCTTTTTCTACTGGATGAACTAGGTGGAGAGAGAGAGTGAGAGAGAGAGAGAGAAAGCGAGAGAGAGATAGAGAGAGAGAGCGAGAGAGAGCGAGAGAGAGAGATAGAGAGAGAGCAAGAGAGGGAGCGCGAGAGAGAGCGAGAGAGAGATAGAGAGAGAGCAAGAGAGAGAGATAGAGAGAGAGCGAGAGAGAAAGTGAGAGAGAGAGAGCGAGAGAAAGAGATAGAGAGAGAGCGAGAGAGAGAGAGCAAGAGAGATAGAGAGAGAGCGAGAGAGAGAGAGCGAGAGAGAGAGCGAGAGAGAGATAGAGAGAGAGCGACAGAGCGAGAGAGATAGAGAGATAGCAAGAGAGAGCGAGAGAGAGCAAGAGAGAGAGATAGAGAGAGCGAGAGAGATAGAGAGAGAGCAAGAGAGCGCGAGAGAGAACGAGAGAGAGAGAGCAAGAGAGAGAGCGAGAGAGAGAGAGTGAGAGAGAGTGCGAGAGAGAGAGCGAGAGAGGGGAGAGAGAGAAAGAGAGAGAGAAATAACGAACTTTATTTTCAACGGGCTTGGAACTGAACGCGCCCGTTTATCTTTTATTCTGTTCTTTGCCCTAAGAGAGGGCCATGATCGCCCACATGCAACAAGACTGTCAAGAATCTTTTCTAGTTGTCTTCCTCTTTCCCTCTTTCCACAGATCTTTCTAGTGGTCACAACTGTTCCATTTTCCCTCTTTTCATAAGATGGCCCCCAAAAAATGATGACGTCTCCTTTTGATGCATGTGATAATTTGTCAGTGGGCTTCCGACTCTTTTAAAACCTCTTGGTTGCTTTTTTGGGTGTCCAAGGTATTTTAAGCATTCTTCTGCAAACCCACATCTCTGAGGAGCATTCTTCTGTAAAACCACATCTCTGAGGCCTCAAGAAATTGTCTGGCCTGCCTACCGATTGTTCAGGATTTACAGCCATATGTTAGTTCTTTCTGACTAGTTGCTATCAAGACTGTGTCATCAGCATAACGCAGATTGTTTATATTGTGCCCACCAACCACAATTCCGGGCATGTCAATTAAAGATCTCATTATATATTCACTGTATATTGAAAACAAATCAGGTGACAGTACACATCCTTGTTGTACGCCCCTCTTTATGCTTTGAACTGTACCTAAACAGTTGTTTATTCTTATAGCTGCTGTTTGCTGCCAGTACATATTCGTTATTGTTCGTAGATCTTCTCCATCAATGTTAAATTTTTTTTAACAGTTTGATTACTTCTTCATGTTTTACAGTCCAATGCTTTTTTATAGTCTATGAAGCATAACTACAAATCAGTGTATACTTCTATAGCTCTTTCTGACAATGTACTTAGGATGTCTCTGGCATTGTTTGTACCTTTTCCTTCTACAAATCAGTGAATACTTCTATAGCTCTTTCTGACAGTGTCCTTAGGATGTCTCTGTTGTTTGTACCTTTTCCTTCTACAAATCCACATCGTAATTATATCGGCTGACTACACTTCCCAAGACATTTCCTTATCGTCATGTATGGCGAGGTCATCAAGAAAGCCATGCTCATTTTACAACAAACCAGCCACAACAATTAAAAAAAGTAATTCACACATGTTTAAAAACAGTGATTCACACATGAAGTAAACAGTAATTTTTACATGCAGTAAACCATAATCTACACATGCTTGAAAGACAGTAATTCACACAACACATGCGCCAAGACAGTAATTCATACATTCGGCAAAGGCATTAACTCATACATGCCGTAAAGACAGTAATTCACGCATGCAGTAAAGACAGTAATTCACGCAAGCACTAAAGACAGTAATGCATGCATGCAGTAAAGACAGTAATTCACGCATGCAGTAAAGACAGTAATTCACGCATGCAGTAAAGACAGTAATTCACGGATGTAGTAAAGACAGTAATTCAAGCATGCAGTAAAGACAGTAATTCACGCATATAGTAAAGACAGTAATTCAAGCATACAGTAAAGACAGTAATTCACACTTGCCGTAAAGACAGTAATTCCCGCATGCAGTAAAGACAGTAATTCACGCATGTAGTTAAGACAGTAATTCAAGCATACAGTAAAGACAGTAATGCATGCATGCAGTAAAGACAGTAATTCACGCATGCAGTAAAGACAGTAATTCACGCATGCAGTAAAGACAGTAATTCACGGATGTAGTAAAGACAGTAATTCAAGCATGCAGTAAAGACAGTAATTCACGCATATAGTAAAGACAGTAATTCAAGCATACAGTAAAGACAGTAATTCACGCATGCAGTAAAGACAGTAATTCACGCATGCAGTAAAGACAGTAATTCACACATGCCGTAAAGACAGTAATTCACGCATTCAGAAAAGACAGTAATTCACGCATTCAGTAAAGACAGTAATTCACACATGCAGTAAAGACAGTAATTCACGCATGCAGTAAAGACAGTAATTCACGCATGCAGTAAAGACAGTAATTCACGCATGCAGTAAAGACAGTAATTCACGGATGTAATAAAGACAGTAATTCAAGCATGCAGTAAAGACAGTAATTCACGCATATAGTAAAGACAGTAATTCACGCATATAGTAAAGACAGTAATTCAAGCATA
>CAJHNH020006120.1:0-14909 GCA_905116865.2 Candidula unifasciata | reverse complement strand
CCCAAACCCAATTTTGTTGGGAACAATTTTTCGAAAAAAATTTTTTTTTTCACTTTTTTTTATCTATTTTTCTGTCCCCAAAACGAGCTCCAAAGGGGTCCTTTTTCCCTTCATCTAAGTATCTCGTAAAGTGTAAAAAAAAGGGGTTTTTTAAAAATGAGTCAAATTTGCAATTTTTTTAAAAAATATTTTTTTTGGCCAAACGGAAAGGGCCCCTTTTTAAATTCGGAAAAATTGCATTTTGTGGTCTTTTTTTATTTATCTCAATTTTTTGCCCCCCCAGATTGTAAAAAAATTTCCAAAATTCGACATTCGGGTTTACCTACCTGCATTAGGGGGGGCTATTTCATGTGTAAAATAATTTTTCTGGGACTAACTTTTTAGGGGTGGGACACAAAAAAAGTTTTTAGGGAAATTCTTCGAAATTTGTTTTTCACTTTTATCTAATCTATTTTTTCTGTCACCTACGAGCTCCAAGTGTCCCAATTTCTACAATCTAGAGTATCTGGTCAAGTGTTGAATGATAGAATGGACTTAAATTGGCAACTTTTTTGGAAATATGAGTTTGGCAAATGCGCGTAAGGCATAAATTATGGAAAAATGTCACTTGTGGTTCATTTTTATGGTTATCTCAGATTGTTGCCCTAAGATTGGTACCAAAAATGCCAAATCAGACATTCTAGTTTACCTTACTTCTGCCATCTAGCGTGTCTATTCATGTGTAAAAATAATTGTCTGGGACTCACTGTTTCGTTGGGTAGAGACACAAACAAGTTGTTAGAAAACAATTCTTCGTAAAATTTGTGTTTTTTCACTTTTATCTTGTCTATTTTTTTGTCAACCAACGAGCTCCAAAGTGTCCCAAATTTTCTCATCTAGAGTAGCTCGTCAAGTGTGAAAGGAGAGACTGAGACTAAATTGGCCAACTTTTTTTGAAATTATGATATTTGGTCCACACGCGATGGGCATTAATTCTGCACAAGTGTCACTTGTGGTTCATTTTTTATGTTATCTCGATTGTTGCCCCCAGATTGTACCAAAATGCCAAATCAGAAATCCAGTTTAACTACTCTGACATCTAGCGTGTCTATTCATGTGTAAAATATATTGTCCTGAACACACGGTTTAGTTGTCGGAACACAGACAGGTTGGTAGGAAACATATTCTTCGTTAAATTTGTTTTTCACTTTTATCTTAATCTGTTGTTATGTCGAGCCAACGAGCTCCAAAAGTGTCCAATTTCTCATTAGAGTATATCGTTCAAGTAGTGAAATGATAGACTGAGACTAAAATGGCAACTTTTTGAAAATATGATTTGGACCAAACGCGAAAGGCATTAAATTCTGGAAAAAAGACCTTGTGGTCATTTTTATGTTATCCAATTGTTGCCTAACTATGTACCAAAATGCATAATCAGACATTCAGTTTAACTACTCTGCATCTAGCGATGTCTATTCATGTGTAAAAAATAATTGTCTGGGGACTCAATGTTTAGTGGTAGGACACAAACAAGTTGTAAGAACCATTCTTCTTAAAATTTGTTTTCACTTTATTTATCTATTTTTTTTGTCACATGTGAGCCCAAAAGTGTCAAATTTTCTCATCTAGAGTAATTCGTCAAGTGTTTGAAATGATAGATGAGACTTAAATTGGCAACTTTTTTTGAGACTAAATTGGCAACTTTTTGGCAAATATGATTTTGGCAAACGCGAAAGGCATAAATTCTGGAAAAATGTCACTTGTGGTCATTTTTTTATGTTATCTCAATTGTTGCCCCCAGATTGTACCAATTCTTCGTAAAATTTGTTTTTCACTGTTATCTTATCTATTTTTCTGTCACCAACGAGCTCCAAAGTGTCCAATTTTATCATCTAGAGTATCTCGTCAAGTGTGAAATGATAGACTGAGACTAAATTGGCAACTTTTTTGCAAATATTATTTTGGCCTAACGGGTAAGGCATAAATTCTGCAAAAATTCACTTGTGGTCATTTTTATGTTATCTCAATTGTTGCCCCCAGATTGTACCAAAAATTGCAAATCAGACATCCAGTTTACCTACTCTGCATCTAGCGTGTCTATTCATGTGTAAAATAATTGTCTGGGACTCACTGTTTAGTGGTAGGACACAAACAAGTTGTTAGGAACATTTCTTCGTAAAATTTGTTGTTTTTCACTTTTATCTTATCTATTTTTCTGTCACCAACGAGCTCCAAAGTGTCCAATTTCTCATCTAGAGTATCTCGTCAAGTGTGAAATGATAGACTGAGACTAAATTGGCAACTTTTTTTGCAAATATGATTTTGGCCAAACGCGAAAGGCATAAATTCTGGAAAAATGTCACTTGTGGTCATTTTTATGTTATCTCAATTGTTGCTCCCAGATTGTACAAAAATGCCAAATCAGACATTCAGTTTACCTACTCTGCATCTAGCGTGTCTATTCATGTGTAAAATAATTGTCTGGGACTCAATGTTTAGTGGTAGGACACAAACAAGTTGTTAGAAACAATTCTTCGTAAAATTTGTTTTTCACTTTTATCTTATCTATTTTTCTGTCACCAACGAGCTCCAAAGTGTCCAATTTATCATCTAGAGTATCTCGTCAAGTGTGAAATGATAGACTGAGACTAAATTGGCAACTTTTTTGCAAATAATATTTTGGCCAAACGCGAAAGGCATAAATTCTGCAAAATTGGCACTTGTGGTCATTTTATGTTATCTCAATTGTTGCCCCAGATTGTACCAAAATGCCAAATCAGACATTCAGTTTACCTACTCTGCATCTAGCGTGTCTATTCATGTGTAAAATAATTGTCTGGGACTCACTGTTTAGTGGTAGGACACAAACAAGTTGTTAGGAACATTTCTTCGTAAAATTTGTTTTTCACTTTTATCTTATCTATTTTTCTTTCACCAACGAGCTCCAAAGTGTCCAATTTCTCATCTAGAGTATCTCGTCAAGTGTGAAATGATAGACTGAGACTAAATTGGCAACTTTTTTGCAAATATGATTTTGGCCAAACGTGAAAAGCATAAATTCTGGAAAAATGTCACTTGTGGTCATTTTTATGTAATCTCAATTGTTGCCCCCAGATTGTACCAAAATGCCAAATCAGACATTCAGTTTACCTACTCTGCATCTAGCGTGTCTATTAATGTGTAAAATAATTGTCTGGGACTCAGTGTTTAGTGGTAGGACACAAACAAGTTGTTAGGAACAATTTTTCGTCAAATTTGTTTTTGCACTTTTATCATATTTATTTTTCTGTCACCAACGAGCTCCAAAGTGTCCAATTTCTCATCTAGAGTATCTCGTCAAGTGTGAAATGATAGACTGAGACTAAATTGGCAACTTTTTTGCAAATATGATTTTGGCCAAACGCGTAAGGCATAAATTCTGGAAAAATGTCACTTGTGGTCATTTTTATGTTATCTCAATTGTTGCCCCCAGATTGTACAAAAATGCCAAATCAGACATTCAGTTTACCTACACTGCATCTAGCGTGTCTATTCATGTGTAAAATAATTGTCTGGGACTCACTGTTTAGTGGTAGGACACAAACAAGTTGTTAGGAACATTTCTTCGTAAAATTTGTTTTTCACTTTAATCTTATCTATTTTTCTGCCACTAGCTAGCTCCAAAGTGTCCAATTTCTCATCTAGAGTATCTCTTCAAGTTTGTAATGATAGACTGAAACTAAATGGGCAACTTTTTGCAAATATTATTTTTGGCCAAACGCGTAAGGCATAAATTCTGCAAAAATGTCACTTGTGGTCATTTTTATGTTATCTCAATTGTTGCCCCCAGATTGTACAAAAATGCCAAATCAGACATTCAGTTTACCTACTCTGCATCTAGCGTGTCTATTCATGTGTAAAATAATTGTCTGGGACTCAATGTTTAGTGGTAGGACACAAACAAGTTAAAGTGTTAGGAACAATTCTTCGTAAAATTTGTTTTTCACTTTTATCTTATCTATTTTTCTGTCACTACGAGCTCCAAAGTGTCCAATTTCTCATCTAGAGTATCTCGTCAAGTGTTAAATGATAGACTGAGACTAAATTGGCAACTTTTTTTGGAAAATATGATTTTGGCCAAACGCGAAAGGCATAAATTCTGAAAAATTGTCACTTGTGGTCATTTTTATGTTATCTCAATTGTTTGCCCCCAGATTGTACAAAAATGCCAAATCAGACATTCAGTTTACCTACTCTGCATCTAGCGTGTCTATTCATGTGTAAAATAATTGTCTGGGACTCAATGTTTAGTGGTAGGACACAAACAAGTTGTTAGGAACAATTCTTCGTAAAATTTGTTTTTTTCACTTTTATCTTATCTATTTTTCTGTCACCAACGAGCTCCAAAGTGTCCAATTTCTCATCTAGAGTATCTCGTCAAGTGTGAAATGATAGACTGAGACTAAATTGGCAACTTTTTTGCAAATATGATTTTGGCCAAACGCGAAAGGCATAAATTCTGGAAAATTGTCACTTGTGGTCATTTTTATGTTATCTCAATTGTTGCCCCCAGATTGTACAAAAATGCCAAATCAGACATCCAGTTTAAACTACTCTGCATCTAGCGTGTCTATTCATGTGTAAAATAATTGTCTGGGACTCACTGTTTAGTGGTAGGACACAAACAAGTTGTTAGGAACAATTCTTCGTAAAATTTGTTTTTCACTTTTATCTTATCTATTTTTTTCTGTCACCAATGAGCTCCAAAGTGTCCAATTTCTCATCTAGAGTATCTCGACAAGTGTGAAATGATAGACTGAGACTAAATTGGCAACTTTTTGGAAAATATTATTTTTGCAACATGCGAAAGGCATAAATTCTGGAAAAAATGTCACTTGTGTTCATTTTTACGTTACCTCAATTGTTGCCCCCAGATTGTACGAAAATGCCAAATCAGACATTCAGTTTACCTACTCTGCATCTAGCGTGTCTATTCATGTGTAAAATAATTGTCTGGGACTCAATGTTTAGTGGTAGGACACAAACAAGTTGTTAGGAACATTTCTTCGTAAAATTTGTTTTTCACTTTTATCTTATCTATTTTTCTGTCACCAATGAGCTCCAAAGTGTCCAATTTCTCATCTAGAGTATCTCGTCAAGTGTGAAATGATAGACTGAGACTAAATTGGCAACTTTTTGGAAAATATGATTTTGGCCAAACGCGAAAGGCATAAATTCTGGAAAATTGTCACTTGTGGTCATTTTTATGTTATCTCAATTGTTGCCCCCAGATTGTACCAAAATGCCAAATCAGACATTCAGTTTACCTACTCTGCATCTAGCGTGTCTATTCATGTGTAAATTATTGTCTGGGACTCAATGTTTAGTGGTAGGACACAAACAAGTTGTTAGGAACAATTCTTCGTAAAATTTGTTTTTCACTTTTATCTTATCTATTTTTCTGTCACCAACGAGCTCCAAAGTGTCCAATTTATCATCTAGAGTATCTCGTCAAGTGTGAAATGATAGACTGAGACTAAATTGACAAACTTTTTGCAAATATTATTTTGGCCAAACGCGTAAGGCATAAATTCTGCAAAATTGTCACTTGTGGTCATTTTTATTTTATCTCAATTGTTGCCCCCAGATTGTACCAAAATGCCAAATCAGACATTCAGTTTACCTACTCTGCATCTAGCGTGTCTTTTCATGTGTAAAATTATTGTCTGGGACTCAATGTTTAGTGGTAGGACACAAACAAGTTGTTAGGAACAATTCTTCGTAAAATTTGTTTTTCACTTTTATCTTATCTATTTTTCTGTCACCACCGAGCTCATAAGTGTCCAATTTCTCATCTAGAGTATCTCGTCAAGTGTGAAATGATAGACTGAGACTAAATTGACAAACTTGTTGCAAATATTATTTTGACCAAACGCGTAAGGCATAAATTCTGCAAAAATGTCACTTGTGGTCATTTTTATGTTATCTCAATTGTTGCCCCCAGATTGTACAAAAAATGCCAAATCAGACATTCAGTTTACCTACTCTGCATCTAGCGTGTCTATTCATGTGTAAAATAATTGTCTGGGACTCACTGTTTAGTGGTAGGACACAAACAAGTTGTTAGGAACAATTCTTCGTAAAATTTGTTTTTCACTTTTATCTTATCTATTTTTCTGTCACCTATGAGCTCCAAAGTGTCCAATTTCTCATCTAGAGTATCTCGTCAAGTGTGAAATGATAGACTGAGACTAAATTGGCAACTATTTTGCACATATGATTTTGGCCAAACGCGTAAGGCATAAATTCTGCAAAATTGTCACTTGTGGTCATTTTTATGTTATCTCAATTGTTGCCGCCAGATTGTACAAAAATGCCGAATCAGACATTCAGTTTACCTACTCTGCATCTAGCGTGTCTATTCATGTGTAAAATAATTGTCTGGGACTCAATGTTTAGTGGTAGGACACAGTTGTTAGGAACAATTCTTCGTAAAATTTGTTTTTCACTTTCATCTTATCTATTTTTCTGTCACCATGAGCTCCAAAGTGTCCAATTTATCATCTAGAGTATCTCGTCAAGTGTGAAATGATAGACTGAGACTAAATTGGCAACTTTTTTGCAAATATGATTTTGGCCAAACGCGAAAGGCATAAATTCTGGAAAAATGTCACTTGTGGTCATTTTTATGTTATCTCAATTGTTGCCCCCAGATTGTACAAAAATGCCAAATCAGACATCCAGTTTAACTACTCTGCATCTAGCGTGTCTATTCATGTGTAAAATAATTGTCTGGGACTCAATGTTTAGTGGTAGGACACAAACAAGTTGTTAGGAACATTTCTTCGTAAAATTTGTTTTTCACTTTTATCTTATCTATTTTTCTGTCACCTATGAGCTCCAAAGTGTCCAATTTATCATCTAGAGTATCTCGTCAAGTGTGAAATGATAGACTGAGACTAAATTGGCAACTTTTTTGCAAATATGATTTTGGCCAAAACGCGTAAAGGCATAAATTCTGCAAAAATGTCACTTGTGGTCATTTTTATGTTATCTCAATTGTTGCCCCCAGATTGTACAAAAAATGCCAAATCAGTCATTCAGTTTAACTACTCTGCATCTAGCGTGTCTATTCATGTGTAAAATAATTGTCTGGGACTCAATGTTTAGTGGTAGGACACAAACAAGTTGTTAGGAACAATTCTTCGTAAAATTTGTTTTTCACTTTTATCTTATCTATTTTTCTGTCACCTATGAGCTCCAAAGTGTCCAATTTCTCATCTAGAGTATCTCGTCAAGTGTGAAATGATAGACTGAGACTAAATTGGCAACTTTTTTGCAAATATTTTTTGGCCAAACGCGTAAGGCATAAATTCTGCAAAATTGTCACTTGTGGTCATTTTTATGTTATCTCAATTGTTGCCCCCAGATTGTACAAAAATGCCAAATCAGACATCCAGTTTAACTACTCTGCATCTAGCGTGTCTATTCATGTGTAAAATAATTGTCTGGGACTCACTGTTTAGTGGTAGGACACAAACAAGTTGTTAGGAACATTTCTTCGTAAAATTTGTTTTTTCACTTTTATCTTATCTTTTTTCTGTCACCTATGAGCTCCAAAGTGTCCAATTTATCATCTAGAGTATCTCGTCAAGTGTGAAATGATAGACTGAGACTAAATTGGCAACTTTTTTGAAATATGATTTTGGCCAAACGCGAAAGGCATAAATTCTGGAAAAATGTCACTTGTGGTCATTTTTATGTTATCTCAATTGTTGCCCCCAGATTGTACCAAAATGCCAAATCAGACATCCAGTTTACCTACTCTGCATCTAGCGTGTCTATTCATGTGTAAAATAATTGTCTGGGACTCACTGTTTAGTGGTAGGACACAAACAAGTTGTTAGGAACATTTCTTCGTAAAATTTGTTTTTCACTTTTATCTTATCTATTTTTCTGTCACCTATGAGCTCCAAAGTGTCCAATTTATCATCTAGAGTATCTCGTCAAGTGTGAAATGATAGACTGAGACTAAATTGGCAACTTTTTTGCAAATATTATTTGGCCAAACGCGTAAGGCATAAATTCTGCAAAAATGTCACTTGTGGTCATTTTTATGTTATCTCAATTGTTGCCCCCAGATTGTACAAAAATGCCAAATCAGACATCCAGTTTAACTACTCTGCATCTAGCGTGTCTATTCATGTGTAAAATAATTGTCTGGGACTCACTGTTTAGTGGTAGGACACAAACAAGTTGTTAGGAACATTTCTTCGTAAAATTTGTTTTTCACTTTTATCTTATCTATTTTTCTGTCACCTATGAGCTCCAAAGTGTCCAATTTCTCATCTAGAGTATCTCGTCAAGTGTGAAATGATAGACTGAGACTAAATTGGCAACTTTTTGCAAATATGATTTTGGCCAAACGCGAAAGGCATAAATTCTGGAAAAATGTCACTTGTGGTCATTTTTATGTTTATCTCAATTGTTGCCCCCAGATTGTACAAAAATGCCAAATCAGACATCCAGTTTACCTACTCTGCATCTAGCGTGTCTATTCATGTGTAAAATAATTGTCTGGGACTCACTGTTTAGTGGTAGGACACAAACAAGTTGTTAGGAACATTTCTTCGTAAAATTTGTTTTTCACTTTTATCTTATCTATTTTTCTGTCACCTATGAGCTCCAAAGTGTCCAATTTCTCATCTAGAGTATCTCGTCAAGTGTGAAATGATAGACTGAGACTAAATTGGCAACTTTTTGGAAAATATGATTTTGGCCAAACGCGAAGGGCATAAATTCTGGAAAAATGTCACTTGTGGTCATTTTTATGTTATCTCAATTTTTGCACCCAGATTGTACAAAAATGCCAAATCAGACATCCAGTTTAACTACTCTGCATCTAGCGTGTCTATTCATGTGTAAAATAATTGTCTGGGACTCACTGTTTAGTGGTAGGACACAAACAAGTTGTTAGGAACAATTCTTCGTAAAATTTGTTTTTTCACTTTTATCTTATCTATTTTTCTGTCACCTATGAGCTCCAAAGTGTCCAATTTTCTCATCTAGAGTATCTCGTCAAGTGTGAAATGATAGACTGAGACTAAATTGGCAACTTTTTTTGCAAATATTATTTTGGGCAAAACGCGTAAGCATATAATTTCTGCAAAATTGTCACTTGTGGTCATTTTTATGTTATCTCAATTGTTGCCCCCAGATTGTACAAAAATGCCAGATCAGACATTCAGTTTACCTACTCTGCATCTAGCGTGTCTATTCATGTGTAAAATAATTGTCTGGGACTCACTGTTTAGTGGTAGGACACAAACAAGTTGTTAGGAACATTTCTTCGTAAAATTTGTTTTTCACTTTTATCTTATCTATTTTTCTGTCACCTATGAGCTCCAAAGTGTCCAATTTATCATCTAGAGTATCTCGTCAAGTGTGAAATGATAGACTGAGACTAAATTTGGCAACTTTTTGGAAAATATGATTTTGGCCAAACGCGAAATGCATAAATTCTGGAAAAATGTCACTTGTGGTCATTTTTATGTTATCTCAATTGTTGCCCCCAGATTGTACCAAAATGCCAAATCAGACATTCAGTTTAACTACTCTGCATCTAGCGTGTCTATTCATGTGTAAAATAATTGTCTGGGACTCAATGTTTAGTGGTAGGACACAAACAAGTTGTTAGGAACATTTCTTCGTAAAATTTGTTTTTCACTTTTATCTTATCTATTTTTCTGTCACCAATGAGCTCCAAAGTGTCCAATTTCTCATCTAGAGTATCTCGTCAAGTGTGAAATGATAGACTGAGACTAAATTGGCAACTTTTTTGCAAATATTATTTTTGGCCAAACGCGAAAGGCATAAATTCTGCAAAATTGTCACTTGTGGTCATTTTTATGTTATCTCAATTGTTGCCCCCATTGTACAAAAATGCCAAATCAGACATCCAGTTTAACTACTCTGCATCTAGCGTGTCTATTCATGTGTAAAATAATTGTCTGGGACTCACTGTTTAGTGGTAGGACACAAACAAGTTGTTAGGAACATTTCTTCGTAAAAAATTGTTTTTCACTTTTATCTTATCTATTTTTCTGTCACCTATGAGCTCCAAAGTGTCCAATTTCTCATCTAGAGTATCTCGTCAAGTTTGAAATGATAGACTGAGACTAAATTGGCAACTTTTTTGCAAATATATGATTTTGGCCAAACGCGAAAGGCATAAATTCTGGAAAAATTGTCACTTGTGGTCATTTTCATGTTATCTCAATTGTTGCCCCCAGATTGTACCAAAATGCCAAATCAGACATTCAGTTTACCTACTCTGCATCTAGCGTGTCTATTCATGTGTAAAATAATTGTCTGGGACTCAATGTTTAGTGGTAGGACACAAACAAGTTGTTAGGAACATTTCTTCGTAAAATTTGTTTTTCACTTTTATCTTATCTATTTTTTCTGTCACCAACGAGCTCCAAAGTGTCCAATTTATCATCTAGAGTATCTCGTCAAGTGTGAAATGATAGACTGAGACTAAATTGGCAACTTTTTTGCAAATATGATTTTGGCCAAACGCGTAAGGCATAAATTCTGGAAAATTGTCACTTGTGGTCATTTTTATGTTATCTCAATTGTTGCGCCCAGATTGTACAAAAATGCCAAATCAGACATCCAGTTTAACTACTCTGCATCTAGCGTGTCTATTCATGTGTAAAATAATTGTCAGGGACTTCTGTTTAGTGGTAGGACACAACAAGTTGTTAGGAACATTTCTTCCTAAAATTTGTTTTTCACTTTTATCTTATCTATTTCTCTGCCACAAGCGATCTCCCAAGTGTCCAATTTCTCATCTAGAGTATCTCGTCAAGTGTGAAATGATAGACTGAGACTAAATTGGAAATTTTTTGGAAATATTTTTTTGGCCAAACGCGTAAGGCATACATTCTGGAAAATTTTCACTTGTGGTCATTTTTATGTTATCTTAATTGTTGCCCCCAGATTGTACAAAAATGCCAAATCAGACATCCAGTTTAACTACTCTGCATCTAGCGTGTCTATTCATGTGTAAAAAATTGTCTGGGACTCACTGTTTAGTGGTAGGACACAAACAAGTTGTTAGGAACATTTCTTTGTAAAATTTGATTTCACTTTTATCTTATCTATTTTTCTGTCACCTATGAGCTCCAAAGTGTCCAATTTCTCATCTAGAGTATCTCGTCAAGTGTGAAATGATAGACTGAGACTAAATTGGCAACTTTTTTGCAAATATGATTTTGGCCAAACGCGAAAGGCATAAATTCTGGAAAAATGTCACTTGTGGTCATTTTTATGTTATCTCAATTGTTGCCCCCAGATTGTACCAAAATGCCAAATCAGACATTCAGTTTACCTACTCTGCATCTAGCGTGTCTATTCATGTGTAAAATAATTGTCTGGGACTCACTGTTTAGTGGTAGGACACAAACAAGTTGTTAGGAACATTTCTTCGTAAAATTTGTTTTTCACTTTTATCTTATCTATTTTTCTGTCACCAATGAGCTCCAAAGTGTCCAATTTCTCATCTAGAGTATCTCGTCAAGTGTGAAATGATAGACTGAGACTAAATTGGCAACTTTTTGCAAAATATGATTTTGGCCAAACGCGTAAGGCATAAATTCTGGAAAAATGTCACTTGTGGTCATTTTTGTTATCTCAATTGTTGCCCCCAGATTGTACCAAAATGCCAAATCAGACATTCAGTTTACCTACTCTGCATCTAGCGTGTCTATTCATGTGTAAAATAATTGTCTGGGACTCACTGTTTAGTGGTAGGACACAAACAAGTTGTTAGGAACATTTCTTCGTAAAATTTGTTTTTCACTTTTATCTTATCTATTTTCTGTCACCTATGAGCTCCAACGTGTCCAATTTCTCATCTAGAGTATCTCGTCAAGTGTGAAATGATAGACTGAGACTAAATTGGCAACCTTTTGGAAAATATGATTTTGGGAAAAAACGAAAGGCATACATTCTGGAAAAATGTCACTTGTGGTCATTTTTATGTTATCTCAATTGTTGCCCCCAGATTGTACCAAATGCCAAATCAGACATTCAGTTTAACTACTCTGCATCTAGCGTGTCTATTCATGTGTAAAATAATTGTCTGGGACTTAATGTTTAGTGGTAGGACACAAACAAGTTGTTAGGAACAATTCTTCGTAAAATTTGTTTTTCACTTTTATCTTATCTATTTTTCTGTCACCTATGAGCTCCAAAGTGTCCAATTTCTCATCTAGAGTATCTCGTCAAGTGTGAAATGATAGACTGAGACTAAATTGGCAACTTTTTTGAAAATATGATTTTGGCCAAACGCGTAAGGCATAAATTCTGCAAAATTGTCACTTGTGGTCATTTTTATGTTATCTCAATTGTTGCCCCCAGATTGTACCAAAATGCCAAATCAGACATTCAGTTTACCTACTCTGCATCTAGCGTGTCTTTTCATGTGTAAAATAATTGTCTGGGACTCAATGTTTAGTGGTAGGACACAAACAAGTTGTTAGGAACATTTCTTCGTAAAATTTGTTTTTCACTTTTATCTTATCTATTTTTCTGTCACCTATGAGCTCCAAAGTGTCCAATTTCTCATCTAGAGTATCTCGTCAAGTGTGAAATGATAGACTGAGACTAAATTGGCAACTTTTTTTGAAAATATGATTTTGGCCAAACGCGAAAGGCATAAATTCTGGAAAAATGTCACTTGTGGTCATTTTTATGTTATCTCAATTGTTGCCCCCAGATTGTACCAAAATGCCAAATCAGACATTCAGTTTACCTACTCTGCATCTAGCGTGTCTATTCATGTGTAAAATAATTGTCTGGGACTCAATGTTTAGTGGTAGGACACAAACAAGTTGTTAGGAACAATTCTTCGTAAAATTTGTTTTTCACTTTTATCTTATCTATTTTTCTGTCACCTATGAGCTCCAAAGTGTCCAATTTCTCATCTAGAGTATCTCGTCAAGTGTAAAATGATAGACTGAGACTAAATTGGCAACTTTTTTGCAAATATGATTTTGGCCAAACGCGAAAGGCATAAATTCTGGAAAAATGTCACTTGTGGTCATTTTTATGTTATCTCAATTGTTGCCCCCAGATTGTACCAAAATGCCAAATCAGACATTCAGTTTACCTACTCTGCATCTAGCGTGTCTATTCATGTGTAAAATAATTGTCTGGGACTCACTGTTTAGTGGTAGGACACAAACAAGTTGTTAGGAACATTTCTTCGTAAAATTTGTTTTTCACTTTTATCTTATCTATTTTTCTGTCACCAATGAGCTCCAAAGTGTCCAATTTCTCATCTAGAGTATCTCGTCAAGTGTGAAATGATAGACTGAGACTAAATTGGCAACTTTTTTGGAAAATATGATTTTGGCCAAACGCGTAAGGCATAAATTCTGCAAAAATGTCACTTGTGGTCATTTTTATGTTATCTCAATTGTTGCCCCAGATTGTACCAAAATGCCAAATCAGACATCAGTTTAACTACTCTGCATCTAGCGTGTCTATTCATGTGTAAAATAATTGTCTGGGACTCACTGTTTAGTGGTAGGACACAAACAAGTTGTTAGGAACAATTCTTCGTAAAATTTGTTTTTCACTTTTATCTTATCTATTTTTCTGTCACCAATGAGCTCCAAAGTGTCCAATTTCTCATCTAGAGTATCTCGTCAAGTGTGAAATGATAGACTGAGACTAAATTGGCAACTTTTGGAAAATATGATTTTGGCCAAACGCGAAAGGCATAAATTCTGGAAAAATGTCACTTGTGGTCATTTTTATGTTATCTCAATTGTTGCCCCCAGATTGTACCAAAATGCCAAATCAGACATTCAGTTTACCTACTCTGCATCTAGCGTGTCTATTCATGTGTAAAATAATTGTCTGGGACTCACTGTTTAGTGGTAGGACACAAACAAGTTGTTAGGAACAATTCTTCGTAAAATTTGTTTTTCACTTTTATCTTATCTATTTTTCTGTCACCAACGAGCTCCAAAGTGTCCAATTTATCATCTAGAGTATCTCGTCAAGTGTGAAATGATAGACTGAGACTAAATTGGCAACTTTTTTGAAAATATGATTTTGGCCAAACGCGAAAGGCATAAATTCTGGAAAAAATGTCACTTGTGGTCATTTTTTTATGTTATCTCAATTGTTGCCCCCAGATTGTACCAAAATGCCAAATCAGACATTCCAGTTTACCTACTCTGCATCTAGCGTGTCTATTCATGTGTAAAATAATTGTCTGGGACTCACTGTTTAGTGGTAGGACACAAACAAGTTGTTAGGAAACATTTCTTCGTAAAATTTGTTTTTCACTTTTATCTTATCTATTTTTCTGTCACCTATGAGCTCCAAAGTGTCCAATTTCTCATCTAGAGTATCTCGTCAAGTGTGAAATGATAGACTGAGACTAAATTGGCAACTTTTTGGAAAATATGATTTTGGCCAAACGCGAAAGGCATAAATTCTGGAAAAATGTCACTTGTGGTCATTTTTTATGTTATCTCAATTGTTGCCCCCAGATTGTACCAAAATGCCAAATCAGACATCAGTTTACCTACTCTGCATCTAGCGTGTCTATTCATGTGTAAAATAATTGTCTGGGACTCAATGTTTAGGGTAGGACACAAACAAGTTGTTAGGACATTTCTTCGTAAAATTGTTTTTTCACTTTTATCTTATCTATTTTTTTGTCACCAACGAGCTCCAAAGTGTCCAATTTATCATCTAGAGTATCTCGTCAAGTGTGAAATGATAGACTGAGACTAAATTGGCAACTTTTTGGAAAATATGATTTTGGCCAAACGCGAAAGGCATAAATTCTGGAAAAAAATGTCACTTGTGGTCATTTTTTTTATGTTATCTCAGTGTTGCCACCAGAATTGTACAAAAATGCCAGA
>CAJHNH020006119.1:0-14917 GCA_905116865.2 Candidula unifasciata | reverse complement strand
CTATCTATTATCTTCTATCTATCTATCTATCTATCTATCTATCTATCTATCTATCATCATCTATCTATCTATCTATCTATCTATCTATCTATCTATCTATCTATCTATCTCTATCTATCTATCTATCTATCTATCTATCTATCTATCTATCTATCTATCTACGTGCCCAATTAGTGATTGTTTGATAATCAAATTCGTTCGTTCGTTCCATGTATGTATGCTTGTATGTATCTATCTATCTCGCCCCCCCCCCCCCTCCCCAACCCCTCACCGCCTTTTCCCTTTTCAACCCAGAATAGCGTAATGTGCTGTCTTACTTCTAACATTTGATCTTTTTGCTTCTTTTCTTCTTCTTCTACCATTTCCTCCTCCGCTTCTTCTTCTTCTTCTTTTTCTTCCTCTTCTTCTTCTTCTTCTTCTTCTTCTTCTTCTTCTTCTTCTTCTTCTTCTTCTTCTTCTTCTTCTTCTTCTTCTTCTTCTTCTTCTTCTTCTTCTTCTTCTTCTTCTTCTTCTTCTTCTCCTCCTCCTCTTTTTTTTCTTCTTTTTCTTCTTCTTCTTCTTCTTCTTCTTCTTCTTCTTCTTCTTCTTCTTCTTCTTCTCCTCCTCCTCTTTTTTTTCTTCTTTTTCTTCTTCTTCTTCTTCTTCTTCTTCTTCTTCTTCTTCTTCTTCTTCTTCTTCTTCTTCTTCTTCTTCTTCTTCTTTCTTCTTCTTCATCTTCTTCTTCTTCTTCTTCTTCTTCTTCTTCTTCTTCTTCTTCTTCTTCTTCTTCTTCTTCTTCTTCTTCTTCTTCTTCTTCTTCTTCTTCTTCTTCTTCTTCTTCTTCTTCTTCTTCTTCTTCTTCTTCTTCTTCTTCTTTTTCTTCTTCTTTTTCTTCTTCTTCTTTTTCTTCTTCTTTCTCTTATTTTTCTTCTTCTTTATTTTTTTTCCTTTGACCAATTCTTCTTCTTCTTTTTGTTATCTTTTTTCTTCCTCCTTGCTCTGCTCCTTCATTCATATTCTGGTCCGCCTGCTCCTGCTTCTTCTTTATTGTTTCCATTTGTATCTTGTCTATTTAACTGTTTTCTTTTCCCCCAACTGATCAGTTCTCCTCCTGCCCCTTTCACTCGTGTCCAGTGTAAGACCAGGAACAGCGGTCTACGCACACAAAATATAACTGGACAGGCTGCTTAGAAAATCCACCTCCTGATGTTACTTTTTTAGTCAATAAAAGCCGACATGACCAAATCAATAATTATTAGCACTATACGTCATCTATTTCTCTTCCTAAATGGTCAGTAACGCTAGCTCTACTGTAATCATCTCCTTATTGTGTGTGTGTGTTTTTTTTTTTTTTTTTTTCTAGTGTTGCCTTTTCTTCCTCTTTCTATTTTCTTCCGCCCCCCCCCCCCCCCATTCAATTGTCATCTTCTACTAAAACGTTCACCCTTTCGCTCCCATTATTAATTTTTCCTGCCTCTTCCTCAGCTTCTTCCGCTCTGTCACTTCTTCTCCCATCTTGTTCTTGTTCTTGTTCATCTTTTTTTATATTCATCATCATCATCTTCTTCTTCATCTTTGTTGCCGCTGACGTCCTCCTTTTTTTTTTTTTTACCTCATTCTCCTATTTCTCATACTTCCTTGTAAGGTTTATTAATATTCTTTAATAATCATTAGACAGGCTTCGTACAAGGGTCTGATTGTTACCTCAGGTCTTTCAGTCGATTAACGCAGCAATAACTAAATTGCTGACGATTAACATTACACACTAACTTGGCGTTGTTGCGTTGCGACTGTTTACATCAATAATAATAATAGGCAAACTCCACAGGGGAGCAAACACACTAGGAGTCTACCGGTCAACAGTAGAAGTCCTCCCCGTCGACTATTGTTCCGGCCCTTTACAATCCTAAACGGCCCTTCACAATTCTAAACGGCCCTTTACAATCCTTAACGACCCTTTACAATCCTAAACGGTCCTTTACAATCCTAAACGGCCCTTCACAATCCTAAACAATCTCGGAAGGTGAGCCAACCTGGTTCTTGACGTCAGGGCCCAGTATCTCCTACTGCGCTTAGTCGGACACGTTTGGACGAGACGCATGTGATCTATTCAACATGTACTGGGTAGATTTGCTTCTATAAGTGTTGTATTGTAGAATCTAACACATAACTTAGAAAAAGTAATAGGTTAATAGTTACTCAGCCTCTACTGTGGAAATCACCTTCGCTTTAGCTAACGCACATTACTAACGAGGAAGCTCGCCCTCAAATTATACAGCACATTGGCAACTATGAACCTCTTTCAACTTCAGTGAAAAGGCGAACAATGCAATGGTATGGACAAGTAATAAGATCTAACGGCCTCTCAAAAACAATACTGCAGGGCTCAGTAAAGGGAAAAAGGAGAAGAGGCAGATCAGGAAAGACCTGGTTACCGAACCTGGCTGATTGGACAGGCCTCAGGCACGCAACCTTGAAGTCCATCGCAACTGATTCCCAAAGGTGGACAGATCCGATCAGACAGTCAACAGAAACTGGTGACCCAACGACACGTAGTATTTCGGGATAATGATGATGATGAAGATAAATATGTAACTAAAAACTGAATAAAGGTGGACTAGCATGATTTCCATTTTGTGAACTTTGGAACACATTTTACTTGTCCGTGATTTCATCTAAAATTTCTTAGAATACCTTGGACCAACTAGAATACAAACACAGACAACCTGCATGATTGGGCATGAAGGAGAATTGGCTCATAATCATGATTCCGTTCCCAAAGCTGAAGTATTTTGGCTACGTTAAACGTCATAGTGGCCTGAAGAGAGCGGTGATAGAGGAGAGCTTCCGGAAAACGAGAAAGATGCAGACGTCCGCGTACGTGGATACCAGACATTGAAGTTGCATTTGCTATGACAGCAAATAGGGCTGGAGACTTGGTTAGAGAGACTTTCAGTCGTGACGTTGCAAAAATGATGTTCTACAAAGGACCTTAGTTAGTTAGTTAGCCTTTCTTGTTGGACCTAGGGCGGCGCTTAAGGCAGAGGACATAGCTCTTCATGTCTAGCAGATCGTTGCTACCTGTTTTAGGCCTTGGATGTTTATCAGGCTCATGGCTAAACCTCTTCCGATGAGGGTTGTACTCAGGATCTCTCTTGGTCTTTCCAGTTTTTTTTTTTTTTTTGTTTTTTTTTTTTTTTTTTGTGAAGGACGGGTTGGGGTCGAGGGGGAGGGGGGGGGTGAGGGGGAGTTTTGCCGCACCCATTCTAGCTTGTCTTAAGAGTGTTTATCGACGACCCTACAAGCCGCCATCGTAAAACAACCTTTGTTTTAGGATCAGATTCTTAGCTCTAAATGTTAAGATGCTTCATTGAAACGTGTTACATTCCAAAAAAATCTTTAAAAAACGGTCACTGGAACGCTATGTATGAGATAGCAGGTTTTGAGGTACTGAAGTTTTGAACAACGGATCAACATCATGGTACTTGGATAGTAACCCGTAAGTGCTCCGTTCTTCCTCTAACTCAAGACTGAGTCCGAAGAAGCTCAGCACAGTACACAGGCTCTGTAGCACCGGCGAGGATCCTGAAATGCTTTGGGTAGATTTTAAACTCCAAATTTTGTCCGGGCAGCGGCGTTAGGTTACTCTTTTCGATTCCCAGCTGCCAAGGATTTTTTACGTGCGCAACAATGCACAAGGGCGTCCGATCTCACTACCCAGAGACCAGGAGGAATTACTAGAAGTCTAAGTTCACGTGAAAAAAATCATAGCCCTTACCGGGGATTGAACCCGGAACCTCTAGCACTTGAGGTGGACACGATGCCTCGAGACCACGCAGCCCCCTGTATGAGATAGCAAAAACAGTGCAAGTGTGCAGTGTTATAAACAGACACAATCTGGAAATTCTCAGGGAGAATGACTGCAGATGGACTCCCTCAGGTAAGACATAAAGTGACCTGATGATTGATAATTAGTGATAATGTATTCACAAAACCCCTAAACCCTAGCATGCAATCATGTTTTGCGATTCTATTATATATATTTTATAATAAATGCCTCAGTGAAAAAGGGTGTCTTCCTCAGCCATGTTTGTAAACGTAAGAACTTCAACTAGTAACTAGTTCGTTATAATTCTTACTGTAATAAACAGTTAGGAAAACCACTGAAAGCGTAGAAATATTACAATACAGTTAGTTGCCTAACCTTTAGATAACGTTGCAGAACTAACCCCACCATTTTATGGCTGTTGTGGTTTTTTCTAGGCAAATTTTACTTTCAGTAGTTTGCCCTTGCAAGTGTATGTGGTTACTCAGAAGAATTAATAATAAAAAAAAAAATAAAAAAAGTTAGTAACCATGAAAATGAGACACCCTAAGAATAGCTAAGGTGTGAGCAGAAGAGATGCGATAAGAAATCAAGTATTGAGAGAAATGGTCTGCACAGAACCAGTTCTAAAATACAAGCAAAGACAGCAAATCAACTTGTTTGCATCGATGACTGAGTGACATACCTTACAAGGCGTACGTCAAGAGAGGAGAATGAATAAAGCACAAGGAAGACCCCCCCCCCCCACCCCCCCCCCACACCCCCCCCCCCAAAAAAAAACATGGAAAGAAAACATTAAAAGAATCTCTACAACAGCATAATGTATGTATGATCGAGGCGTCAGTCAACAGAAGCAAAATGTAAAACATTTTATCTCCTTTGACACGCAAAGCGGTAACAGTGGAAGCAAGGAAGAAAAGGGTCTTAATGTGTATTGAGTGTTACTAAATTCTTTTTGTTTCCTGTTGAATGGAAATTTTGAGCTTCAGTTTATATTATCTGCATCATAAGAATTGACCCTCGCCACCGCACCATCCTCTCCTTCTGCACACCTTCGCTTTTCCTACGCAAAAGAGATTCGAACGCACCAGTACTAGACCAACAGCTAAGTAACTAGGCACTCCTCATCCAGCCTCTAGTACCGACTCCTCCTTACTCACCCCTTGCCTGCCCAGTTGTTGTTGATGCCTAGTCCACCCAATCAATCATACCAATCCATCTATTGATCCTTTGGCCATGCAAGCAAGCAATTAGTGCAGCCTGATGCTTGATTGCCTTGTAGAGCACCCATGTTCAGGTGGGCGGCGATGTGTGTGATCTTCATAACCCCTTGTGTGACTATCGATCTTGCCGTACAGCAATCAGCCAGGTAGTTTTCCCCGTCTATTCCAAGCACTTTATCTTCTTATTTCAACACGGCGGTATTTTAATCCCCGTTACTGTGTGTAACAATGTTGTACTTTATTGTTCTAAATATGGGTATTTATGGCTTCTCTTTTTGTGGTTTCTCGTTCTTTCTAGGACTGGAAATGGGTTGTGACCGTTTACATTGCAAATTTATTGTAAATATGATTTTTTTCTGGTTATTTTCTTCTTATTTTTCTTTCCATGTTAATGTATTTGTTGGTTCCATGCAACTCACGAGCTGTTCACTGGTTTTTTGTTGATGTTTTTCTTTCTCTCCACTTCTGCCTTCTCCTCCTCCTCCTACTGCTGCTGCTCTCCTTTTTCTTTTTCTTCTTCTTCTTTTTCTTCTTCTCATTCTTCTTCTTCTTTTTCTTGTGCTTGTTCTTCTTCTTCTTCTTCTTCTTCTTCTTCTTCTTCTTCTTCTTCTTCTTCTTCTTCTTCTTCTTCTTCTTCTTCTTCTTCTTCTTCTTCTTCTTCTTCTTCTTCTTCTTCTTCTTCTTCTTCTTCTACTTCTTCTTTTCTTTCTTCTTCTGCTTTTTCATCATCATCATCATCAACATCATCATCATCATCTTCTCCTTCTTCTTCTTCTTCTTCTTCTTCTTCTTCTTCTTCTTCTTCTTCTTCTTCTTCTTCTTCTTCTTCTTCTTCTTCTTCTTCTTCTTTTTCTTCTTCTTCTTCTTCTTCTTTTTCTTCTTGTTCTTGTTCTTCTTGTTCTTGTTCTTGTTCTTCTTCTTCTTCTTCTTCTTCTTCTTCTTCTTCTTCTTCTTCTTCTTCTTCTTCTTCTGCTTCTTCTTCTTTTTTCTTCTTCTTCCTTTTTCCTCCACATCCACTATATTCTCTAGTCTGACGTTCACCGTCAGGTTATGAAGATACCTTTTACGTCTATTCATCGCCTGGTGGGCGACTTCTAGATCTACTTCTGTTGTGTTTTAGGTACAGGATTCTCTGTCCTTCTCAGTCTGGGCGAACGTCCGAACCATTTTTATGTTGTCTCTTGTGTAATTTAGCAATGTGGTTTCCTCCACTTTTGAACTTTCATCTTGTTCAAGAACTTGAGTTTTGCAAAATATCCGTTTTACAGTCTGGTTTATTTACATGCAGAGAACTGGTTCTACGCCTCCAATGCAGAGGCAAGCTACCGTGAAGAAAACACCTTGTTCTTGTTCTCACAAAATTAGGCCCTAGAACACAGATGGGGAACGAGTATATCTAGTTAACTTAACATATCTGAGAAAGGTCGTATTATAAGTTTAAAAATGAGGAGTTAATCATTTCGCTCAGTGTGGTTCCCCGTAAGTTTATTAGTTATTTTTTTAGATGATACAATGTTTTTTCCCACAGAGATTCTGACGTCCGTTGCCGCTGCTATGAAGTGTGTGCTTTGTTCGACTTTTACAGCCGTCGGCTGTCTACTCTACTAAGAGAGGTACACTTTTCTGCGACAAAACTATGCCATGAAACCTAACCTCTCGGCTCTTCAGTCTAGCCATTCGGATAAAGAAGTCAGGAAGTCTCTTGTGAATTGTCTTATCTGACTATCGGTGATTTCCTAATATCCTACCCCAAACAGGGGAAATCCACGGGTCACGGGACAGTCTAATATTTCAAGGGATGGCATGCAGTCCTGGGACCTAGGCTTCACTTTCTAGTGGCACAGAGGTGGGTTGGGGTTAGGGCCAGTTCTACAAATGTTGGGGTCGTTAAAAGTTCCAGAAAGCCGGGACCTTACCACCCTTAAAAAATGTTGGACTGTCCTGTGACGTCATCTGGGTAAGATATTAGGAAAAACCGGACTCTCTCTCTCTCTCTCTCGCTCTCTCTCTCTCTCTCTCTCTCTCTCTCTCTCTCTCTCTCTCTCTCACACACACACAGACGAAATTGTATAAATTTTAAAGTTTCCTGAGATCTGCTTTCGTTATGTAAAAGGGGAGGGGCCTCAGCACTTTACAGGAACTCATCCGGTCTATTCCCGGTCCTGCTTACAGACAAGCATGTTAGTCAATACGCTGCAACGCCAGCGTAGGAATCGACCTGTTAACATAAACACTTCTAGCTAAAGAGTTAATCCTGACAGATGACGCTAATTAGGAGCATGACAAACTACGACAAGTTACAAGTATTGTCAGAAGACACGGCCAACTCAAACACTCGGATATTGACAAAAGACTGTCAGGGTAAACCGAGGCTTCAACGAGTACCAAAGCAATGCGAGAGATAATATAGAACTTGGAAGGGAGATAAATGGATCCCTGATTGACGGGAAGTGAACAAACACAAGGAAATAAATGAATCGTGGGAGAAGATGCCGTGTTGTTGACATAGCAGCGAGGTAAAAACGAAAGCAAATAGTAATAATGACAAAGCTAGAAAAAATGAAGGAATGAATCAAGAACTGACCATATTCCATACGTGCACCGTCCAATTCTTCAGTAGCCAACGAAGGTTGCCTTTGCTACAGATGCCAGTTGCAAAAATTATTAAATGCCCGTCTCTGTTTGCCGTTAGCGTTGACTATGGTAGGACACCAGTTATCCATCGCTGTTGAAGGAGAGACATTAAAACAAGCTAAGGAATGCAGTTAAATTTGAGAGGATCGACTTCAGTGCACCGGGTTTATCCCATATGGTTCTGTCCCTCTCTGCAGAGCGGCTAGCAACCTACTGAGAACATCGCACAAAGCACGAACTAGCTCCGGCGACGATCTTCAGGGGGTCTTCGAAAAAAATTGCACTCGGGAACAGAACAGTACCGCTGTGAAGCAAACCCACGTCCTTCGCAGCGCGAGGCAAAAGGCTTGACCACTTCGCAACGGAGATTCTAAAGCTAAGGAGGTTAAATACCTAGGCAGTGTTTTCACAGAGGACGGAGGATTAGACAGAGTAATTAGAAAAAAAAAAAAAAAACATAAATAACCAAATAACTTCCCCTTTGAGGATTTCATATCACAATAATGTTTTCCCGTCATGAATTTAAATAATGCAGACACAAACAATACATTGCACAATTTACTGCCAGGCATATTTTGCTGTATATCGTCAGGTGCGTTACTACAGAGTTACATCAATATAAAATGAAGCACAAAACCGAAAAAATCCAGCTCAAATGTGAATATTTTGTTTCGACACATCTTGGTGTTTTTTGGACGTCGGAAGCTTACCGTAGTCACGCGACGTACTAGAGTAACTTCAAAGTTTCAGCATGCACACAAAAAGGCAGCTGATAAATGGGCTATTCGTACCAGTCTTGTGCTATCAGTGCCAGACATGGACAGTCCTTGAAAATCAGAAACGCAAAATGATAGCATGTGAGATGAGATGCATAGGGAATAGGGAAGGGGAAAAAACAAGAAGGGTCAGAGTCATCAATGAAGAACTAAGAACAACAGTAGGCACAATACCGGTGAATGATCTCATAGAACATCAAAGAACCAAATAGTTTAGTCATCTCATCATAAAGGAACAAAATCTAGAGCGTTCTACACCAGAAGGCAAGCTAGAAGGCAAGAGGCTGACCAAGAAACAGAAGGGAGGAAGAAGTGAAAGAAAAATTACAAAAACAAAATATGATATTCATGCAAGCTTACCAATTGGCAAAACACAGGAATTTACATATAACTCCTCTCTGCGACGCTTTGCGGTGTAATCTATGGGGCAACAGACAGGAATGTAACCTAAGTCCTCTCTGTGACGCTTTGCGGTGTAAGCCAATAAGCAAAAGACAGGAATGTAATCTAAGTCCTCTCTGTGACGCTTTGCGGTGTAAGCCAATAAGCAAAAGACAGGAATCTACATCTAACTCCTCTCTGACGGTACAAAAGAAGAAGATTAAGTTGAATATCGTCCAGAGCCCCTGCATTCAACCCACCCTCTAACCACTACCTTCTTTAATCAGTCTTTGAAGTTATGGATACTGTGTTCATTTGCCCCGCCTACCTGATCCCACGAAGCATTAGGTATGATTTATCATAAAGTATCCTACCGCCGAGAGGTGTGACAGCAGCTGATCTTTAACCCCGCGAACCTTTATCCGACAGATAACATGTTAGATTCACGCAAATCTTCCCTGGTTCACGTTAATCTCCCGAAACAAAGTAGGTCACTTTTCATTTACAAGTTTGTTAGGCTGATCTTTTGTTTGCATTTTGAGTTGTCTTGCATTTACGTTTTCTTTCCTAGAAAGAGAATGCCTGTGACATAGGCTGCAGCAATTCCCTGGCGGGAAGGGGGGGGTGGGTGGCTTGGGTGGGGTTAGGGTGGTGGGTTTCAGAGCCAGTTGTTTCATACTTTCTGAGCGTTAAAAACACTGGACAAACTCTGAAATTTGCAAAACGCAATATCAACGGCATCGCGGAAAACCCCCGTAACCATGTGTTAAAGTGCAGAAACTACCAATCAGTAGTGAGCTAGTGTGTATATGGGCGGGGCGTGGGATAATTAACGTTACTTTAACCATTAAAAAAATCCATTTTATGTGATCTGTCTGTCTGCTTGCTTGTCTGTACTTGTATTTATGCATGCGCCTTTCAGTCCTTACTAAGTGTCTCTCGATCCTCCCCATTCCTCTCTCTGTATTGCTTCCTCCCTACTTCCCACCCTTCTCTCTCTCTCTCTCTCTCTCTCTCTCCCCTCTCTCTCTCTCTCTCTCTCTCTCTCTCTCTCTCTCTCTCTCTCTTACTCATGATTTCAGCCCCTGTGATCTGCGTCTGATCAAATTGACAGCGCACGTCTATTTATAACCCACCTTGCAAGTCAAGGCCGTTCAGTATTGATGATTAAGCAATCAGTTTCTGAATGGGGTCTATTGTCAAACATTGGTAGCCCAGACAAATCTGTTGGTTCGGTGGTCGTGTTGGTTAAACTTTACAGATTTTATGATAAAAATATGTGAGAAACCGTGGTTTAGATGCTAGACGCTAGTCTGCTATTCCGAAATTCGTGGGTTCACATACTAACAGTGTTGGACTTGTTTTCAAAATGAATTTGGCTCTCAGGCCAAAATAAAGTTGAATGGGTAATACACATCACACACAGAGTGCCGATTGGTCTACAAAATGTATAGGTTGTGCCATCTTTGATCAATACGCCGGAAAATGGGGAAACGGCTAGTTGTGGTAAAAAATACTAAGGTTCGCTAAATTTTTTTTTTTTTTCGTTTTTTCCACCGTAAAAGAAAATTTTTACGTCGCCAAATCCCCAAGGGGCGTCCGATATCATCCCCAAAAGACGGGGGAATTAAAAGCCAGGCCCACGGGAAAAATTCCAGCATTAGGGGATTGGCCCCGATACCTCCAGCACTGGGGCGACACATGCCTCAGACCCGCACCCCCTTTGGCAGGGTAAAAATGTCGCAAATGCTTGTTCGAGAAAGGGGTAAACCTGATGGTTACAAACTGTATTCAAGAGGGACTAAAAAGAAAAGAGCAAAAAAGACCTGACTAAAAACATAAAAAAAAAGGGACAGGACTAAGAAATCACCTTATTTTACTAACAAAAGATAAGAAATTTGTTTTTTCTGCAGTGTTTCCTTTGAACACTTCACGACCCCAAAGGGGTCAGGGGTTATGTTTGTTATTTTTTACCACACGGGGGCGTTTTTTTCGTTTAGCGTTATGCCTGATACACTTTGCTATGTAGCAGGGGATTTTTGGTTTAAAGGATATAAGCGCATGCGTGAGGGTCGCCCGGAGTGCGACTGGGTTCTTTTTGCCTCCGAACTGCGGTCGTAAACGCAACGACGAAAAACCGTCAATGACCAGAACTTTAAGCGCGAGGCAAGACGTGATATCTTACAAGGGGGTGTAATGTTTGTGAATATATTAATTATCCTATTGGCCTTTTAATGCCCTTAAAAATTTCCCCGGGCGTGATCAGACCACACACCATTTGTCCGAGGGGTTTATAAAATTGGGTTGCCCTATATGCCCGACCCTTTAAGGCGGGGAAAAGGGGTCCTTTATTTATTACTTAAAAGCCCTTTTATTTCTAAATTTGTTCTGTCCTCTGCAATCAGTTCGATATCAAAGATGGAAACCGCTCCTGCATCTTTGGCTTTTCTCGTTACCGTTCGCTTTAGTATTTATTTGTGTGTGTGTGTGTGTGTGTTGTGTGTGTGTGTGCGCGCGCGCTCGTTATTTGCGTGCGTGCATGAGTGCCTGGGTGTGCGTGTGTGGGTGTGACGGGGTCTTTCCCACCCCTCAATTTACTTTCCGAAACTAGGGGGCCTCCTCTATGGGCCCTTTCCTGAGTGGTCCAATACTGCGTCATGAAAAGCTAATTCATTTATTGGCACCTTTCGTCTTTTCAGACAGGGTTTTAGTTGCCTTTTAGGGGGCATGGCTCCGCCAAGGGAGGGGGTTTGGACTCAAGACCCCCCCCGTTGATAAAAGTTTTCCACTTTAAAAGGGGGATTTCAGGACGTGTTGTAAAAATTTGTGTTAAGTCTGTTTTTTTCAAAACCCCCACTCTCCCCTTTAAAATCATTTTTCCTTCATTCTTTTTTCGCTTTCTTTTTGGGGCAATCAAAACAACAGTCTATAAAATTTTGTTCCCCTCAAACCGTATCATTTAGGTTCCGCTTGCACACATCTTTATACTGTATAAAGTCGCCCTTTAATCTTCTAACTGCTTTAAATCCCCAAGGAATGTCCTTAGGTTTTTTCCCCCTTATCCAGTGTGCCCAGCCCCCTGAGCCTTCAGACGAGCATTAAAAACTGGTACCAATCTATCCCAACCTAATGTTTTTGATCTTTTTGTCACTGAAGGCCCTTTCTTTTGGGGGATCCGCGAAAGACGGGGATGGAAAATTTCCCTAGGACAACAACAACAACAAAGAATAGGCTGGTTCTGCAACGTCCTGTAAAGGAAACGCAACGTTTAAACATGTACTAATTAAAGTGCACACTGTGAGTTGTGTTCGCTCTGAAAAAGTCCAATTATATGGGCTAAATACCACTGCATACTGAGCCAAAGGGCTAAATTTATCATATTTAATTTTCAACCCCAGTGGGGGATCTCAGTACGACGTCCGGGGGGATCAAACCCCCTCTTAATTTTTCAGCTTTTTTTTTTTTTTTTTTTTCAAATAACCAACCAAAGGGCAATTGAAGAAAAACATGTTTTTTCAAAACGTGCCTGTGCCATTTTAGGCAAAGTCGACCTAAGAAATTTCTTTTTTTTTACTTCTGCCTTCAGCTCACGTCAGGTCGTTATATCCTTTGCTATCGCATGCAACTCTCCCCATGTCCTCCCCATCTTTCTAACGTCAATCTTCACTTCTCCATGTGTTTTTTGTTTTTTGTTTTTGAAAAGGGAAAAAGGGGGGGGGGGTTAGTGCTTTATTTCTATGCCCCTGTGGGTTCCAGAGTGCAAGGACATTCTAGTTAGACTGCTCGAAGGTTTTCTAAATGTGTGCCGTAAATGACCTATGTCAACAATAAGATGGTGGCTTGTTTGGATTCGAACCGAAAATTCACATACCGGCATTAATCTCCTAACTGCAGCTACCACAGTATAAAAGTCCCACGTGCATATTTTGAGAACCATTGTATTTACAAACGGCAGAACTCCAGTATCAACACAAGTGTCAGATAACACTGATTACATTACACCCATTTCGATCCACCACTCTTCACGTGTTAAGAGATTCCCATTGAGCCGCCCATAAATCGCCCATATCCCAGCAATAGAAACATGCCCTAAAACCAATGGCAGAATTCGCCTATTTGGTTTCTGAATGTTCGCAGATAATATGTTTATGAAACAATGATCTACGAATCGGTTGGATGTTTTAATGTTTCTGCCTTTTGGGGTCGTAAGGGGATTTATGGTCCCAAAAAGTTTTTTTAGAGGACAAGGATCTGATTGTTTCTTGGGGGGCCTATTGATCTTTGGATAGAAGCGTGGGGAGGGGAGGGGAGGGGGGGGGGGGGGGATAAAAGAAAAGGGGAGGGGGATCTGCTGACTGATATGCAAATGTTTACTTAGATTTTTTAAAAATATATTAATCATATCATCGCTGGGGCGATCATCCTCCGAAATGCGATCTCCGAGATGTTCAGTTTTGGCTTAACCTCTCCTGCCAGGGAACAAGATTACAGAATCTTTTTCTTGTCTTCCTCTTCCCTCCTTAACAGTCTTTCCAGCGGGCACAGCATGTTCCATTTCTCTCTTTAAACAAGGCCCAAAAATAGACGTTCCTTTTGATGTCTGTGATAAGTTGTTTCGGGGTTTCCCGCCTCTTTTAAAACCCTTGGGTTTCTCTTTTTGGTGTCCAGTATTTTAACATTTCCTTTTAAAAAAACTCTCTGAGGCCTCAAGAATCCGATTGTCCATGACTTACAAACAAGTCAAAAATAATGTAATAGCAGCAAAAAAAAAAAAAGTTTTTCTATTTCAATGACAAGATATATTGCATAAAGTTCCCTTTTTATAAAATCCGGTTTTCCCGTTATTCTTTTTATCTCAGTGATGCTCTTCCCGCTGTTTTTTATTTATGTCTCAGATTTTACTTTCGTAAGTGCCCTTAAATAACACTGATTTTTTATTACATTTTGGGAAAAATATTTTTTTTTTGATCCCAACCATTACTTCTTTCTCCCTTTCCCCTTTATTCAACTGGGGCCCTTTCCCTTCCACTCTCTACCCCCACAATCTATCTTTTTTTTTTTTCCTTTTTTTAAGTTTTTTTTTTTTTTTTTTTTTTTCCTTTATTTTTTTGCTATCAAGACTCTCATCCGCAATAAGGAAAATTGTTTAAAAAATTAAAACCCCCCAAAACCCATTAAGGGATAAAATTTAAAAAATCATATTAATATTCAGAATAGTGAAAAAAAATCTTGTAAAGAATCCCACCCTTTGTCGTACGCCCCCTCTTTTTTGCCCCCTTAAAATGTACAAAACTTTTATTAATTTTTTAGGGCTGCTGTTTGCTGCCAATATATTTTTTTTTTATTTTCTAATCTTTTCCATCAATTTTTAATTTTTTCCTAATGTTTGTGTGACAATACGCGGGGTGTTTTCAAAAGATTTTCCCTAAACCCCTATTTTTTTATTTGAAAGGGTTATTTTGAAGTATCCAGAAAAAATAGGGATTTGGATACACCCTTAAATCTAAATAGGATGCCAATCCCCCTTTAAAATTCTCCTGGACCTTTGGTCATATCAAACACCCCAACTTTTTCCCAATTTTTAAAGTTTTAAAGGGGTACGAGATAAGACTGCCCAAAGTTTGACTTACTGCCCTGGAGATTTGAAACCCCCAATTTGTTGGTGTCAGATGGTTTTTCCCCCGGCCTGATTTTCAGGAACAGATAAAAAGGGCTAATCCCATTATCCCCCCCTAGGTTACCAAAACGGGAGTGCCGGTCAGATCTTCACTATTGACACAGGAGGGGAAAAAGTGTTGGCAGAAAAATTTGAAAAAGTCGTTTTTAGGTGAGGGACAGGTAAAGGGAACTGGGGTTGACTACCCTTTTACGGGAACCCAGTTTAAAATTAAACCCTGTAAATGTGACCGGGGGAAATTTTCAAAAAATTTGGGTTTTACGGGTCCTGACTGCAGTAATTACACCCACGGGGAGGACTGTGATACCCCTAAATGAAATGATTTTAGGTAATGTAGGGGAGCTTGAAAAAAGTTAAAAAGGGGTTTAAACCTATGGGTTTTTTTTAAATGAATCCTGTCGAGCCTGCCATCTGTTGGGCT
>CAJHNH020006118.1:0-14920 GCA_905116865.2 Candidula unifasciata | reverse complement strand
AACTTTTTTGGAAAATATGATTTTGGCCAAACGCGAAAGGCATAAATTCTGGAAAAATGTCACTTGTGGTCATTTTTATGTTATCTCAATTGTTGCCCCCAGATTGTACCAAAAATGCCAAATCAGACATTCAGTTTAACTACTCTGCATCTAGCGTGTCTATTCATGTGTAAAATAATTGTCTGGGACTCAATGTTTAGTGGTAGGACACAAACAAGTTGTTAGGAACATTTCTTCGTAAAATTTGTTTTTCACTTTTATCTTATCTATTTTTCTGTCACCTAAGAGCTCCAAAGTGTCCAATTTCTCATCTAGAGTATCTCGTCAAGTGTGAAATGATAGACTGAGACTAAATTGGCAACTTTTTGGAAAATATGATTTTGGCCAAACGCGAAAGGCATAAATTCTGGAAAAATGTCACTTGTGGTCATTTTTATGTTATCTCAATTGTTGCCCCCAGATTGTACCAAAATGCCAAATCAGACATTTAGTTTACCTACTCTGCATCTAGCGTGTCTATTCATGTGTAAAATAATTGTCTGGGACTCAATGTTTAGTGGTAGGACACAAACAAGTTGTTAGGAACAATTCTTCGTAAAATTTGTTTTTCACTTTTATCTTATCTATTTTTCTGTCACCAACAAGCTCCAAAGTGTCCAATTTCTCATCTAGAGTATCTCGTCAAGTGTGAAATGATAGACTGAGACTAAATTGGCAACTTTTTGGAAAATATGATTTTGGCCAAACGCGAAAGGCATAAATTCTGGAAAAATGTCACTTGTGGTCATTTTTATGTTATCTCAATTGTTGCCCCCAGATTGTACAAAAATGCCAAATCAGACATCCAGTTTAACTACTCTGCATCTAGCGTGTCTATTCATGTGTAAAATAATTGTCTGGGACTCACTGTTTAGTGGTAGGACACAAACAAGTTGTTAGGAACATTTCTTCGTAAAATTTGTTTTTCACTTTTATCTTATCTATTTTTTCTGTCACCTATGAGCTCCAAAGTGTCCAATTTCTCATCTAGAGTATCTCGTCAAGTGTGAAATGATAGACTGAGACTAAATTGGCAACTTTTTTGAAAATATGATTTTGGCCAAACGCGAAAGGCATAAATTCTGGAAAAATGTCACTTGTGGTCATTTTTATGTTATCTCAATTGTTGCCCCCAGATTGTACCAAAATGCCAAATCAGACATTCAGTTTACCTACTCTGCATCTAGCGTGTCTATTCATGTGTAAAAATAATTGTCTGGGACTCAATGTTTAGTGGTAGGACACAAACAAGTTGTAGGAACATTTCTTCGTAAAATTTGTTTTTCACCTTTATCTTATCTATTTTTCTGTCACCCATGAGCTCCAAAGTGTCCAATTTATCATCTAGAGTATCTCGTCAAGTGTGAAATGATAGACTGAGACTAAATTGGCAACTTTTTTGAAAATATGATTTTTTCAAACGCGAAAGGCATAAATTCTGGGAAAATGTCACTTGTGGTCATTCTTAGGTTATCTCAATTGTTGGTCCCAGATTGTACCAAAATGCCAAATCAGACATTCAGTTTACCTACTCTGCATCTAGCGTGTCTATTCATGTGTAAAATAATTGTCTGGGACTCAATGTTTAGTGGTAGGACACAAACAAGTTGTTAGGAACATTTCTTCGTAAAATTTGTTTTTCACTTTTATCTTATCTATTTTTCTGTCACAACTATGAGCTCCAAAGTGTCCAATTTCTCATCTAGAGTATCTCGTCAAGTGTGAAATGATAGACTGAGACTAAATTGGCAACTTTTTGGAAATATTTTTTGGCCAAACGCGAAAGGGCATAAATTCTGGAAAAATTGTCACTTGTGGTCATTTTTATGTTATCTCAATTGTTGCCCCCAGATTGTACAAAAATGCCAAATCAGACATCCAGTTTAACTACTCTGCATCTAGCGTGTCTATTCATGTGTAAAATAATTGTCTGGGACTCAATGTTTAGTGGTAGGACACAAACAAGTTGTTAGGAACAATTCTTCGTAAAATTTGTTTTTCACTTTTATCTTATCTATTTTTTTCTGTCACCTATGAGCTCCAAAGTGTCCAATTTCTCATCTAGAGTATCTCGTCAAGTGTGAAATGATAGACTGAGACTAAATTGGCAACTTTTTGGAAAATATGATTTTGGCCAAACGCGAAAGGCATAAATTCTGGAAAAATGTCACTTGTGGTCATTTTTATGTTATCTCAATTGTTGCCCCCAGATTGTACCAAAATGCCAAATCAGACATTCAGTTTACCTACTCTGCATCTAGCGTGTCTATTCATGTGTAAAATAATTGTCTGGGACTCACTGTTTAGTGGTAGGACACAAACAAGTTGTTAGGAACATTTCTTCGTAAAATTTGTTTTTCACTTTTATCTTATCTATTTTTCTGTCACCAATGAGCTCCAAAGTGTCCAATTTATCATCTAGAGTATCTCGTCAAGTGTGAAATGATAGACTGAGACTAAATTGGCAACTTTTTTGAAAATATGATTTTGGCCAAACGCGAAAGGCATAAATTCTGGAAAAATGTCACTTGTGGTCATTTTTATGTTATCTCAATTGTTGCCCCCAGATTGTACCAAAATGCCAAATCAGACATTCAGTTTACCTACTCTGCATCTAGCGTGTCTATTCATGTGTAAAATAATTGTCTGGGACTCAATGTTTAGTGGTAGGACACAAACAAGTTGTTAGGAACAATTTCTTCGTAAAATTTGTTTTTTCACTTTTATTTTATCTTATCTATTTTTCTGTCACCTATGAGCTCCAAAGTGTCCAATTTCTCATCTAGAGTATCTCGTCAAGTGTGAAATGATAGACTGAGACTAAATTGGCAACTTTTTGGAAAAATATGATTTTGGCCAAACGCGAAAGGCATAAATTCTGGAAAAATGTCACTTGTGGTCATTTTTATGTTATCTCAATTGTTGCCCCCAGATTGTACCAAAATGCCAAATCAGACATTCAGTTTACCTACTCTGCATCTAGCGTGTCTATTCATGTGTAAAATAATTGTCTGGGACTCAATGTTTAGTGGTAGGACACAAACAAGTTGTTAGGAACATTTCTTCGTAAAATTTGTTTTTCACTTTTATCTTATCTATTTTTCTGTCACCTAACGAGCTCCAAAGTGTCCAATTTCTCATCTAGAGTATCTCGTCAAGTGTGAAATGATAGACTGAGACTAAATTGGCAACTTTTTGGAAAATATGATTTTGGCCAAACGCGAAAGGCATAAATTCTGGAAAAATGTCACTTGTGGTCATTTTTATGTTATCTCAATTGTTGCCCCCCAGATTGTACCAAAATGCCAAATCAGACATTCAGTTTACCTACTCTGCATCTAGCGTGTCTATTCATGTGTAAAATAATTGTCTGGGACTCAATGTTTAGTGGTAGGACACAAACAAGTTGTTAGGAACATTTCTTCGTAAAATTTGTTTTTCACTTTTATCTTATCTATTTTTCTGTCACCTATGAGCTCCAAAGTGTCCAATTTCTCATCTAGAGTATCTCGTCAAGTGTGAAATGATAGACTGAGACTAAATTGGCAACTTTTTGGAAAATATGATTTTGGCCAAACGCGAAAGGCATAAATTCTGGAAAAATGTCACTTGTGGTCATTTTTATGTTATCTCAATTGTTGCCCCCAGATTGTACCAAAATGCCAAATCAGACATTCAGTTTACCTACTCTGCATCTAGCGTGTCTATTCATGTGTAAAATAATTGTCTGGGACTCACTGTTTAGTGGTAGGACACAAACAAGTTGTTAGGAACATTTCTTCGTAAAATTTGTTTTTCACTTTTATCTTATCTATTTTTTCTGTCACCTATGAGCTCCAAAGTGTCCAATTTCTCATCTAGAGTATCTCGTCAAGTGTGAAATGATAGACTGAGACTAAATTGGCAACTTTTTGGAAAATATTATTTTGGCCAAACGCGAAAGGCATAAATTCTGGAAAAATGTCACTTGTGGTCATTTTTATGTTATCTCAATTGTTGCCCCCAGATTGTACCAAAATGCCAAATCAGACTTTCAGTTTACCTACTCTGCATCTAGCGTGTCTATTCATGTGTAAAATAATTGTCTGGGACTCACTGTTTAGTGGTAGGACACAAACAAGTTGTTAGGAACATTTCTTCGTAAAATTTGTTTTTTCACTTTTATCTTATCTATTTTTTTCTGTCACCTATGAGCTCCAAAGTGTCCAATTTCTCATCTAGAGTATCTCGTCAAGTGTGAAATGATAGACTGAGACTAAATTGGCAACTTTTTTGGAAAATATGATTTTGGCCAAAACGCGAAAGGCATAAATTCTGGAAAAAATGTCACTTGTGGTCATTTTTATGTTATCTCAATTGTTGCCCCCAGATTGTACCAAAATGCCAAATCAGACATCCAGTTTACCTACTCTGCATCTAGCGTGTCTATTCATGTGTAAAATAATTGTCTGGGACTCACTGTTTAGTGGTAGGACACAAACAAGTTGTTAGGAACATTTCTTCGTAAAATTTTTTTTTCACTTTTATCTTATCTATTTTTCTGTCACCTATGAGCTCCAAAGTGTCCAATTTCTCATCTAGAGTATCTCGTCAAGTGTGAAATGATAGACTGAGACTAAATTGGCAACTTTTTGGAAAATATGATTTTGGCCAAACGCGAAAGGCATAAATTCTGGAAAAATGTCACTTGTGGTCATTTTTATGTTATCTCAATTGTTGCCCCCAGATTGTACCAAAATGCCAAATCAGACATTCAGTTTACCTACTCTGCATCTAGCGTGTCTATTCATGTGTAAAATAATTGTCTGGGACTCACTGTTTAGTGGTAGGACACAAACAAGTTGTTAGGAACATTTCTTCGTAAAATTTGTTTTTCACTTTTATCTTATCTATTTTTCTGTCACCTATGAGCTCCAAAGTGTCCAATTTCTCATCTAGAGTATCTCGTCAAGTGTGAAATGATAGACTGAGACTAAATTGGCAACTTTTTGGAAAATATGATTTTGGCCAAACGCGAAAGGCATAAATTCTGGAAAAATGTCACTTGTGGTCATTTTTATGTTATCTCAATTGTTGCCCCCAGATTGTACCAAAATGCCAATCAGACATTCAGTTTACCTACTCTGCATCTAGCGTGTCTATTCATGTGTAAAAAATAATTGTCTGGGACTCAATGTTTAGTGGTAGGACACAAACAAGTTGTTAGGAACATTTCTTCGTAAAATTTGTTTTTCACTTTTATCTTATCTATTTTTCTGTCACCTACGAGCTCCAAAGTGTCCAATTTATCATCTAGAGTATCTCGTCAAGTGTGAAATGATAGACTGAGACTAAATTGGCAACTTTTTTGGAAAATATTATTTTGGCCAAACGCGAAAGGCATAAATTCTGCAAAAATGTCACTTGTGGTCATTTTTATGTTATCTCAATTGTTGCCCCCAGATTGTACCAAAATGCCAAATCAGACATTCAGTTTAACTACTCTGCATCTAGCGTGTCTATTCATGTGTAAAATAATTGTCTGGGACTCACTGTTTAGTGGTAGGACACAAACAAGTTGTTAGGAACATTTCTTCGTAAAATTTGTTTTTTCACTTTTATCTTATCTATTTTTCTGTCACCTATGAGCTCCAAAGTGTCCAATTTATCATCTAGAGTATCTCGTCAAGTGTGAAATGATAGACTGAGACTAAATTGGCAACTTTTTTGAAAATATGATTTTGGCCAAACGCGAAAGGCATAAATTCTGGAAAAATGTCACTTGTGGTCATTTTTATGTTATCTCAATTGTTGCCCCCAGATTGTACCAAAATGCCAAATCAGACATTCAGTTTACCTACTCTGCATCTAGCGTGTCTATTCATGTGTAAAATAATTGTCTGGGACTCACTGTTTAGTGGTAGGACACAAACAAGTTGTTAGGAACATTTCTTCGTAAAATTTGTTTTTCACTTTTATCTCTATCTATTTTTCTGTCACCTATGAGCTCCAAAGTGTCCAATTTATCATCTAGAGTATCTCGTCAAGTGTGAAATGATAGACTGAGACTAAATTGGCAACTTTTTGCAAATATGATTTTGGCCAAACGCGAAAGGCATAAATTCTGCAAAAATGTCACTTGTGGTCATTTTTTATGTTATCTCAATTGTTGCCCCCAGATTGTACAAAAATGCAAATCAGACATCCAGTTTAACTACTCTGCATCTAGCGTGTCTATTCATGTGTAAAATAATTGTCTGGGACTCACTGTTTAGTGGTAGGACACAAACAAGTTGTTAGGAACATTTCTTCGTAAAATTTGTTTTTCACTTTTATCTTATCTATTTTTCTGTCACCAACGAGCTCCAAAGTGTCCAATTTATCATCTAGAGTATCTCGTCAAGTGTGAAATGATAGACTGAGACTAAATTGGCAACTTTTTGGAAAATATGATTTTGGGCCAAACGCGAAAGGCATAAATTCTGCAAAATTGTCACTTGTGGTCATTTTTATGTTATCTCAATTGTTGCCCCCAGATTGTACCAAAATGCCAAATCAGACATTCAGTTTACCTACTCTGCATCTAGCGTGTCTATTCATGTGTAAAATAATTGCAACTTTTGGAAAAATATGATTTTGGCCAAACGCGAAAGGCATAAATTCTGCAAAATTGTCACTTGTGGTCATTTTTATGTTATCTCAATTGTTGCCCCCAGATTGTACCAAAAATGCCAAATCAGACATCCAGTTTAACTACTCTGCATCTAGCGTGTCTATTCATGTGTAAAAATAATTGTCTGGGACTCACTGTTTTAGTGGTAGGACACAAACAAGTTGTTAGGAACATTTCTTCGTAAAATTTGTTTTTCACTTTTATCTTATCTATTTTTCTGTCACCAACGAGCTCCAAAGTGTCCAATTTCTCATCTAGAGTATCTCGTCAAGTGTGAAATGATAGACTGAGACTAAATTGGCAACTTTTTTTGCAAATATTATTTTGGCCAAACGCGAAAGGCATAAATTCTGGCAAAATGTCACTTGTGGTCATTTTTATGTTATCTCAATTGTTGCCCCCAGATTGTACCAAAATGCCAAATCAGACATTCCAGTTTACACTACTCTGCATCTAGCGTGTCTATTCATGTGTAAAATAATTGTTCTGGGACTCACTGTTTAGTGGTAGGACACAAACAAGTTGTTAGGAACATTTCTTCGTAACATTTGTTTTTTCACTTTTATCTTATCTATTGTTCTGTCACCTATGAGCTCCAAAGTGTCCAATTTATCATCTAGAGTATCTCGTCAAGTGTGAAATGATAGACTGAGACTAAATTGGCAACTTTTTTGCAAATATTATTTTGGCCAAACGCGAAAGGCATAAATTCTGAAAAAATGTCACTTGTGGTCATTTTTATGTTATCTCAATTGTTGCCCCCAGATTGTACCAAAATGCCAAATCAGACATTCAGTTTACCTACTCTGCATCTAGCGTGTCTATTCATGTGTAAAATAATTGTCTGAAACTCACTGTTTAGTGGTAGGACACAAACAAGTTGTTAGGAACATTTCTTCGTAAAATTTTTTTTTCACTTTTATCTTATCTATTTTTCTGTCACCTATGAGCTTCAAAGTGTCCAATTTATCATCTAGAGTATCTCGTCAAGTGTGAAATGATAGACTGAGACTAAATTGGCAACTTTTTGGAAAATATGATTTTGGCCAAACGCGAAAGGCATAAATTCTGCAAAAATTGTCACTTGTGGTCATTTTTATGTTATCTCAATTGTTGCCCCCAGATTGTACCAAAATGCCAAATCAGACATTCAGTTTAACTACTCTGCATCTAGCGTGTCTATTCATGTGTAAAATAATTGTCTGGGACTCACTGTTTAGTGGTAGGACACAAACAAGTTGTTAGGAACATTTCTTCGTAAAATTTGTTTTTCACTTTTATCTTATCTATTTTTCTGTCACCTATGAGCTCCAAAGTGTCCAATTTCTCATCTAGAGTATCTCGTCAAGTGTGAAATGATAGACTGAGACCTAAATTGGCAACTTTTTGGCAAATATGATTTTGGCCAAACGCGAAAGGCATAAATTCTGCAAAAATGTACACTTGTGGTCATTTTTCTGTTATCTCAATTGTTGCACCCAGATTGTACCAAAATGCCAAATCAGACATCCAGTTTAAACTACTCTGCATCTAGCGTGTCTATTCATGTGTAAAATAATTGTCTGGGACTCAATGTTTAGTGGTAGGACACAAACAAGTTGTTAGGAACATTTCTTCGTAAAATTTGTTTTTTACTTTTATCTTATCTATTTTTCTGTCACCCCAATGAGCTCCAAAGTGTCCAATTTCTCATCTAGAGTATCTCGTCAAGTGTGAAATGATAGACTGAGACTAAATTGGCAACTTTTTTGCAAATATTATTTTGGCCAAACGCGTAAGGCATAAATTCTGCCAAAAATGTCACTTGTGTTCATTTTTATGTTATCTCAATTGTTGCCCCCCAGATTGTACAAAAATGCCAAATCAGACATCCAGTTTACCTACTCTGCATCTAGCGTGTCTATTCATGTGTAAAATAATTGTCTGGGACTCAATGTTTAGTGGTAGGACACAAACAAGTTGTTAGGAACAATTCTTCGTAAAATTTGTTTTTCACTTTTATCTTATCTATTTTTCTGTCACCTATGAGCTCCAAAGTGTCCAATTTCTCATCTAGAGTATCTCGTCAAGTGTGAAATGATAGACTGAGACTAAATTGGCAACTTTTTGGAAAATATATGATTTTGGCCAAACGCGAAAGGCATAAATTCTGCAAAAATGTCACTTGTGGTCATTTTTATGTTCTCTCAATTGTTTGCCCCCAGATTTGTACCAAAATGCCAATCAGCATTCAGTTTACCTACTCTGCATCTAGCGTGTCCTATTCATGTGTAAACATAATTGTCTGGGACTCAATGTTTAGTGGTTGAGGACACAAACAAGTTGTTATGGAACAATTCTTCGTAAAATTTGTTTTTCACTTTTATCTTTATCTATTTTTCTGTCACCAATGAGCTCCAAAGTGTCCAATTTATCATCTAGAGTATCTCGTCAAGTGTGAAATGATAGACTGAGACTAAATTGGCAACTTTTTTGCAAAAATATTATTTTGGCCAAACGCGCAAAGGCATAAAATTCTGCAAAATTGTCACTTGTGGTCATTTTTATGTTATCTCAATTTGTTGCCCCCAGATTGTACAAAAATGCCAAATCAGACATCCAGTTTAACTACTCTGCATCTAGCGGTGTCTATTTCATGTGTAAAATAATTGTCTGGGACTCACTGTTTAGTGGTAGGACACAAACAAGTTGTTAGGAACATTTCTTCGTAAAATTTGTTTTCACTTTTATCTTTCTATTTTTTACCTACTCTGCATCTAGCGTGTCTATTCATGTGTAAAATAATTGTCTGGGACTCACTGTTTAGTGGTAGGACACAAACAAGTTGTTAGGAACAATTCTTCGTAAAATTTGTTTTTCACTTTTATCTTATCTATTTTTCTGTCACCTATGAGCTCCAAAGTGTCCAATTTCTCATCTAGAGTATCTCGTCAAGTGTGAAATGATAGACTGAGACTAAATTGGCAACTTTTTGGAAAATATGATTTTGGCCAAACGCGAAAGGCATAAATTCTGGAAAAATGTCACTTGTGGTCATTTTTATGTTATCTCAATTGTTGCCCCCAGATTGTACCAAAATGCCAAATCAGACATTCAGTTTACCTACTCTGCATCTAGCGTGTCTATTCATGTGTAAAATAATTGTCTGGGACTCACTGTTTAGTGGTAGGACACAAACAAGTTGTTAGGAACAATTCTTCGTAAAATTTGTTTTTCACTTTTATCTTATCTATTTTTCTGTCACCTATGAGCTCCAAAGTGTCCAATTTCTCATCTAGAGTATCTCGTCAAGTGTGAAATGATAGACTGAGACTAAATTGGCAACTTTTTTGGAAAAATATGATTTTTGGCCAAACGCGAAAGGCATAAATTCTGGAAAAATGTCACTTGTGGTCATTTTTATGTTATCTCAATTGTTGCCCCCAGATTGTACCAAAATGCCAAATCAGACATTCAGTTTAACTACTCTGCATCTAGCGTGTCTATTCATGTGTAAAATAATTGTCTGGGACTCACTGTTTAGTGGTAGGACACAAACAAGTTGTTAGGAACATTTCTTCGTAAAATTTGTTTTTCACTTTTATCTTATCTATTTTTCTGTCACTATGAGCTCCAAAGTGTCCAATTTCTCATCTAGAGTATCTCGTCAAGTGTGAAATGATAGACTGAGACTAAATTGGCAACTTTTTGGAAAATATGATTTTTGGCCAAACGCGAAGGCATAAATTCTGGAAAAATGTCACTTGTGGTCATTTTTATGTTATCTCAATTGTTGCCCCCAGATTGTACCAAAAATGCCAAATCAGACATCCAGTTTAACTACTCTGCATCTAGCGTGTCTATTCATGTGTAAAATAATTGTCTGGGACTCACTGTTTAGTGGTAGGACACAAACAAGTTGTTAGGAACATTTCTTCGTAAAATTTGTTTTTCACTTTTATCTTATCTATTTTTCTGTCACCTATGAGCTCCAAAGTGTCCAATTTCTCATCTAGAGTATCTCGTCAAGTGTGAAATGATAGACTGAGACTAAATTGGCAACTTTTTTGCAAAATATGATTTTGGCCAAACGCGAAAGGCATAAATTCTGGAAAAATGTCACTTGTGGTCATTTTTATGTTATCTCAATTGTTGCCCCCAGATTGTACAAAAATGCCAAATCAGACATTCAGTTTACCTACTCTGCATCTAGCGTGTCTATTCATGTGTAAAATAATTGTCTGGGACTCACTGTTTAGTGGTAGGACACAAACAAGTTGTTAGGAACATTCTTCGTAAAATTTGTTTTTCACTTTTTATCTTATCTATTTTTCTGTCACCTATGAGCTCCAAAGTGTCCAATTTCTCATCTAGAGTATCTCGTCAAGTGTGAAATGATAGACTGAGACTAAATTGGCAACTTTTTGGAAAATATGATTTTGGGCCAAACGCGAAAGGCATAAATTCTGGAAAAATGTCACTTGTGGTCATTTTTATGTTATCTCAATTGTTGCCCCAGATTGTACCAAAATGCCAAATCAGACATTCAGTTTACCTACTCTGCATCTAGCGTGTCTATTCATGTGTAAAATAATTGTCTGGGACTCACTGTTTAGTGGTAGGACACAAACAAGTTGTTAGGAACATTTCTTCGTAAAATTTGTTTTTCACTTTTATCTTATCTATTTTTTCTGTCACCTATGAGCTCCAAAGTGTCCAATTTCTCATCTAGAGTATCTCGTCAGTGTGAAATGATAGACTGAGACTAAATTGGCAACTTTTTGGAAAATATGATTTTGGCCAAACGCGAAAGGCATAAATTCTGGAAAAATGTCACTTGTGGTCATTTTTATGTTATCTCAATTGTTGCCCCCAGATTGTACCAAAAATGCCAAATCAGACATTCAGTTTAACTACTCTGCATCTAGCGTGTCTATTCATGTGTAAAATAATTGTCTGGGACTCACTGTTTAGTGGTAGGACACAAACAAGTTGTTAGGAACATTTCTTCGTAAAATTTGTTTTTCACTTTTATCTTATCTATTTTTCTGTCACCTATGAGCTCCAAAGTGTCCAATTTCTCATCTAGAGTATCTCGTCAAGTGTGAAATGATAGACTGAGACTAAATTGGCAACTTTTTTGGAAAATATGATTTTGGCCAAACGCGAAAGGCATAAATTCTGGAAAAATGTCACTTGTGGTCATTTTTATGTTATCTCAATTGTTGCCCCCAGATTGTACCAAAATGCCAAATCAGACATCCAGTTTAACTACTCTGCATCTAGCGTGTCTATTCATGTGTAAAATAATTGTCTGGGACTCACTGTTTAGTGGTAGGACACAAACAAGTTGTTAGGAACATTTCTTCGTAAAATTTGTTTTTTCACTTTTATCTTATCTATTTTTCTGTCACCTATGAGCTCCAAAGTGTCCAATTTCTCATCTAGAGTATCTCGTCAAGTGTGAAATGATAGACTGAGACTAAATTGGCAACTTTTTGGAAAATATGATTTTGGCCAAACGCGAAAGGCATAAATTCTGGAAAAATGTCACTTGTGGTCATTTTTATGTTATCTCAATTGTTGCCCCCAGATTGTACAAAAATGCCAAATCAGATATCCAGTTTAACTACTCTGCATCTAGCGTGTCTATTCATGTGTAAAATAATTGTCTGGGACTCACTGTTTAGTGGTAGGACACAAACAAGTTGTTAGGAACATTTCTTTGTAAAATTTGTTTTTCACTTTTATCTTATCTATTTTTCTGTCACCTATGAGCTCCAAAGTGTCCAATTTATCATCTAGAGTATCTCGCCAAGTGTGAAATGATAGACTGAGACTAAATTGGCAACTTTTTGGAAATATGATTTTGGCCAAACGCGAAAGGCATAGATTCTGGAAAAATGTCACTTGTGGTCATTTTTATGTTATCTCAATTGTTGCCCCCAGATTGTACCAAAATGCCAAATCAGACATTCAGTTTAACTACTCTGCATCTAGCGTGTCTATTCATGTGTAAAATAATTGTCTGGGACTCACTGTTTAGTGGTAGGACACAAACAAGTTGTTAGGAACATTTCTTCGTAAAATTTGTTTTTCACTTTTATCTTATCTATTTTTTCTGTCACCTATGAGCTCCAAAGTGTCCATTTTCTCATCTAGAGTATCTCGTCAAGTGTGAAATGATAGACTGAGACTAAATTGGCAACTTTTTGGAAAATATGATTTTGGCCAAACGCGAAAGGCATAAATTCTGGAAAAATGTCACTTGTGGTCATTTTTATGTTATCTCAATTGTTGCCCCCAGATTGTACCAAAATGCCAAATCAGACATTCAGTTTACCCTCTGCATCTAGCGTGTCTATTCATGTGTAAAATAATTGTCTGGGACTCAATGTTTAGTGGTAGGACACAAAACAAGTTGTTAGGAACAATTTCTTCGTAAAATTTGTTTTTCACTTTTATCTTATCTATTTTTCTGTCACCTATGAGCTCCAAAGTGTCACAATTTATCATCTAGAGTATCTCGTCAAGTGTGAAATGATAGACTGAGACTAAATTGGCACTTTTTTTGAAAATATGATTTGGCCAAACGCGTGAGCATAAATTCTGGAGAAAATGTCACTTGATGGCCATTTTTATGTTATCCCAAGTGTTGCCCCCAGATGTACAAAAATGCCAAATCAGACATCCAGGTTTAACTACTCTGAATCTAGCGCTGTCTATTCATGTGTAAAATAAGTGTCTGGGACTCATTGTTTAGTGGTAGGACACAAACAAGTTTGTTAGGAACATTTTCTTCGTAAAATTTGTTTTTTTCACTTTTATCTTATCTATTTTTTCTGTCACTATGAGCTCCAAAGTGTCCCTCCAATTTGTCTCATCTAGAGTATCTCGTCAAGTGTGAAATGATAGACTGAAGACTAAATTGGCAACTTTTTTGCAAATATTATTTTGCCAAAACGCGATAAGGGCATAAATCTGCAAAATTGTCACTTGTGGTCATTTTTATGTATATCTCAATTGTTGCCCCCAGATTGTACCAAAATTGCCAAATCCAGACATTCAGTTTTAACTACTACCTGCATCTAGCGTTGTCTATTCATGTGTAAAATAATTGTCTGGGACTCAATGTTTTAGTGGTAGGACACAAACAAGTTGTTAGGAACAATTCTTCGTTAAAATTTTTTTTCACTTTTATCTTATCTATTTTTCTCGTCACCTATGAGCTCCAAAAGTGTCCAATTTCTCATCTAGAGTATCTCGTCAAGTGTGAATGAATAGACTGAGACTAAATGGCAACTTTTTGGAAATATGATTTTGGCCAAACGCGAAAGGCATAAATTCTGGGAAAATGTCACTTGTGGTCAGTTTTATGTTATCTCAATTGTTGCCCCCAGATTGTAACCAAAATGCGCAAATCTAGACATTCAGTTTTAACTACTCTGCATCTAGCGTGTCTATTCATGTGTAAAATAATGTCTGGGACTCACTGTATAGTGGTAGGACACAAACAAGTTTGTTAGTAACTTTCTTCGTCTAAACAACTTGTTTTTTTTTTCTTTTCACTTATCTTATCTATTTTTCTGTGCCTCTAGAGCTCCAATAGTCAAATTTATCATCTATAGTATCTCGTCAAGTGTGAAATGATAGACTGAAGTCTAAAATGCTACAGCTTTTTGGAAAATATTTTTTTGGCCAAACGAGTACGGCATAAATTCTGCAAAATTGTCAACTTGTGGTCATTTTTAGGTAATCTCAATTTTGCAGCACCCAGATTTTGTACAACAAAATAGTCAAATCAGACATCCCGTTTTACCACTCTGGCATCTAAGCTTGTCTATCCATGTGTAAAAGAATTGTCTGGAACTCAACTGTTTAGTGGTAGTAACACAAACAAGTTGTTGGGGAAACATTCTTCGTAAAATTTGTTTTTCCCTTTTATCTTAAAATCTATTTTTTCCTGTCACCACGAGTCTTCCAAAGTTTTTTATCATCTAGAGGTAGCTCGTCATGTGTAAATTATAGACTGAGACGAAATTGGCAACTTTTTAGAAATATGATTTTGGCCAACGCGGGCGTAATTCTTCAAAAATTGTCACTTGTGGTCATTTTTTGTTATCTTACAATTGTTCGCCAAGAATTGTAACCAAAATGCCAAATCAAGACATTCCAGTTTACCTAATCTGCATATAGCGTGTCTATTCATGTGTACATAATTGTCTGGGACTCACTGTTAGTGTCCGGACA
>CAJHNH020006117.1:0-14922 GCA_905116865.2 Candidula unifasciata | reverse complement strand
AAATTTGTGGGAATAATTTTTCTTTTAAAATTTTTTTTTTAAATTTTTATCCTATCTTTTTTTCTGTCACCACCAAACAAGTTGTTAGAAACATGTTCTTCGAAAAAAATTGTTTCAATTTTCTCTTACTATTTTCTGTCACCAACGAGTCAAAGTGTCCAATTAGTCATCAGAGTGATCTCGTAAAGTGTGAAAATGAATAGAACTGAGACTAAAATTGGCAACCTTTTGGCAAATATTATTTTGGCCAAACGAGTAAGGCATAAATTCTGCAAAATTGTCACTTGTGGTAATTTTATGTTATCTCAATTGTTGCCCACAGATGTACAAAAATGCCAAATCAGACATCCAGTTTAACTACTCTGCATCTAGCGTGTCTATTCATGGTAAAATAATTGTCTGGGACTCAAGTGTTTAGGTGGTAGGACACAAACAAGTTGTAGGAACATTTCTTCGTAAAAATTGTTTTTCACTTTTATCTTATCTATTTTTCTGTCACCTATGAGCTCCAAAGTGTTCCAATTATCCATCTAGAGTATCTTGTCAAGTGTATGAAATGATAGACTGAGACTAAATTGGCAACTTTTGAAAATATGATTTTGGCCCAACGCGAAAAGCATAAGGCATAAATTTTGACTCGGAAAATTGTCACTTGTGGTCATTTATGTTTATCTCAATGTTGTTGCCCCCAGATTGTACCAAAAAGCAAAATCAGACATCCAGTTTAACTACTCTGCATCTAGCGTGTCTATCATGTGTAAAATAATTGTCTGGAACTCACTGTTTAGTGGTAGGACACAAACAAGTTGTTAGGAACAAATTCTTCGTAAAATTGTTTTTCACTTTTATCTTATCTATTTTCTGTCACCTATGAGCTCCCACGAGTTGTCCGAGTTCTCATCTAGAGTATCTCGCCACGTGGGTGAAATTATAGACATGACGACCTAAAATGGCAACTGTTTGGGAAAAATGTGATTTTGTGCCAAACACGGAAAGGCATAAATTCTGCACACAAAATTGTCACTAGTGGTCATTTTTATGTTATTCAATTGTCGCCACCAGGAATGTTACCAAAAAATGCCAAATCAGAAATCCAGTTTAACTACTCTGCATCTAGCGGTCTATTCATGTTGTAAATAATTGTCTGGGACTCTAATGTTTAGTGGTATGACACAAACAAGTTGTTAGTAAACATTTCTTCTTGTAAAATTTGTTTTTCACTTTTATCTTATCTATTTTTCTGTCACCTACGAGCTCCAAGGTGTCCAATTTATCATCTAGAGTAGCTCGTCAAGGCGATTTGAAATGATCAGACTGTAGGACTAAATTTGGCAACTTTTTGGAAAAAATGATTTTGGCCAACGCGCTAAGGCATTAACTTCTTCAAAATTGTCACTATGTGGCCATTTTTATGTTATACTCAATTGTTGCCCCAGATGTTACCAAACAAATGCCAATCGACTCCAGTTTACTTAATCTGCATCTTATGCGTGTTTACTAATGTGTACAATAAATTTATGAGACTCACTGTTTAGTGGTAGGACACATAACAATGTTGTTAGGAACGTTTCTTAAGTTAAAATTTTGTTTTCCCTTGTATCTTATCTATTTTTCGGTCACCTATGGGAAGGGGGTTTTCCCGAAGTGTCCAATTTCTCAGCTAGAGTCATGTCCGTCAAGTGTAAGAAATGATAAGGCTGAGCACTCAAATGGCAACTCTATTGTAATATATGTAGTTTGGCCAAAAACGGCGGGCCAGAAAGGGGCTGCAATAAAAATTCCCCCCCCTTAAAAAAAAAAAAAAAAAAAAAATTTGCCCCCAGATTGTCCAAAATGCCAAATCAGACATCTAGTATTACCTACTCGGCATCTAGGTGGCTTTCCATGGTAAAATAAGTGTCCTGGGACTGACTGTTAGTGGTAGGACACAAACAAGTTGTTAGGAACATTTCTTCGTAAAATTTGTTTTTCACTTTTATCTTATCTATTTTTCTGTCACCTATGAGCTCCAAAGTGTCCCAATTTCCTCATCTAGAGTATCTCGTCAAGTGTGAAAATGATAGACTGAGACTAAATTGGCAACTTTTTGGGAAAATATGATTTGGCCAAACGCGAAAGGCATAAATTCTGCAAAAAATTGTCACTTGTGGTCATTTTTATGTTATCTCAATTTGTTGCCCCCAGATTGTACCAAAATGCCAAATCAGACATTCAGTTTACCTACTCTGCATCTAGCGTGTCTATTCATGTGTAAAATAATTGTCTGGGACTCAATGTTTAGTGGTAGGACACAAACAAGTTGTTAGGAACAATTCTTCGTAAAATTTGTTTTTCACTTTTATCTTATCTTATTTTTCTGTCACCAACGAGCTCCAAAGTGTGTCCAATTTATCATCTAGAGTATCTCGTCAAGTGTGAAATGATAGACTGAGACTAAATTGGCAACTTTTTTGAAAATATGATTTTGGCCAAACGCGAAAGGCATAAATTTATGCAAAATTGTCACTTGTGGTCATTTTTATGTTATCTCAATTGTTGCCCCCCAGATTGTACAAAAATGCCAAATCAGACATCCAGTTTACCTACTCTGCATCTAGCGTGTCTATTCATGTGTAAAAATAATTGTCTGGGACTCAATGTTAGTGGTAGGACACAAACAAGTTGTTAGGAACAATTCTTTCGTAAAAATTGTTTTTCCACTTTATCTCTATCTATTTTTCTGTCACCAACGAGCTCCCAAAGTGTCCAATTTCTCATCTAGAGTATCTCGTCAAGTGTGAAATGATAGACTGAGACTAAATTGGCAACTTTTTGGAAATATGATTTTGGCCAAACGCGAAAAGGCATAAATTCTGCAAAATTGTCACTTGTGGTCATTTTTATGTTATCTCAATTGTTGCCCCCAGATTGTACCAAAATGCCAAATCAGACATCCAGTTTACCTACTCTGCATCTAGCGTGTCTATTCATGTGTAAAATAATTGTCTGGGACTCAATGTTTAGTGGTAGGACACAAACAAGTTTGTTAGGAACAATTCTTCGTAAAATTTGTTTTTTCACTTTTATCTTATCTATTTTTTCTGTCACCAACGAGCTCCAAAGTGTCCAATTTATCATCTAGAGTATCTCGTCAAGTGTGAAATGATAGACTGAGACTAAATTGGCAACTTTTTTTGCAAATATTATTTTTGCCAAACGCGAAAGGCATAAATTCTGGAAAAATTGTCACTTGTGGTCATTTTTATGTTATCTCAATTGTTGCCCCAGATTGTACAAAAAATGCCAAATCAGACATCCAGTTTAACTACTCTGCATCTAGCGTGTCTATTCATGTGTAAAAAAATTGTCTGGGACTCACTGTTTAGTGGTAGGACACAAACAAGTTGTTAGGAACATTTCTTCGTAAAATTTGTTTTTCACTTTTATCTTATCTATTTTTTCTGTCACCTATGAGCTCCAAAGTGTCCAATTTTCTCATCTAGAGTATCTCGTCAAGTGTGAAATGATAGACTGAGACTAAATTGGCAACTTTTTGCAAAAATGATTTTGGCCAAACGCGTAAGGCATATAATCTGCAAAAATTGTCACTTGTGGTCATTTTTTATGTTATCTCAATTGTTGCCCCCAGATTGTACCAAAATGCCAAATCAGACATTCCAGTTTTAACTACTCTGCATCTAGCGTGTCTATTCATGTGTAAAATAATTGTCTGGGACTCACTGTTTAGTGGTAGGACACAAACAAGTTGTTAGGAACAATTCTTCGTAAAATTTGTTTTTCACTTTTATCTTATCTATTTTTTCTGTCACCAACGAGCTCCAAAGTGTCCAATTTCTCATCTAGAGTATCTCGTCAAGTGTGAAATGATAGACTGAGACTAAATTGGCAACTTTTTTGAAAATATATGATTTTGGCCAAACGCGTAAGGCATATAAATTCTGCAAAAATGTGTCACTTGTGGTCATTTTTATGTTATCTCAATTGTTGCCCCCAGATTGTACCAAAATGCCAAATCAGACATCCAGTTTACCTACTACTCTGCATCTAGCGTGTCTATTCATGTGTAAAATAATTGTCTGGGACTCACTGTTTAGTGGTAGGACACAAACAAGTTGTTAGGAACAATTTCTTCGTAAAATTTGTTTTTTCACTTTTATCTTATCTATTTTCTGTCACCAACGAGCTCCAAAGTGTCCAATTTATCATCTAGAGTATCTCGTCAAGTGTGAAATGATAGACTGAGACTAAATTGGCAACTTTTTTGAAAATATTATTTTGGCCAAACGCGAAAGGCATAAATTCTGGAAAAAAATGTCACTTGTGGTCATTTTTATGTTATCTCAATTGTTGCCCCCAGATGTACAAAAATGCCAAATCAGACATTCAGTTTACCTACTCTGCATCTAGCGTGTTCTATTCATGTGTAAAATAATTGTCTGGGACTCAATGTTTAGTGGTAGGACACAAACAAGTTGTTAGGAACATTTTCTTCGTAAAATTTGTTTTTCACTTTTATCTTATCTATTTTTCTGTCACCTATGAGCTCCAAAGTGTCCAATTTATCATCTAGAGTATCTCGTCAAGTGTGAAATGATAGACTGAGACTAAATTGGCAACTTTTTTGCAAATATTATTTTGGCCAAACGCGTAAAGGCATAAATTCTGCAAAAATGTCACTTGTGGTCATTTTTATGTTATCTCAATTGTTGCCCCCAGATTGTACAAAAATGCCAAATCAGACATTCAGTTTAACTACTCTGCATCTAGCGTGTCTATTCATGTGTAAAATAATTGTCTGGGACTCACTGTTTAGTGGTAGGACACAAACAAGTTGTTAGGAACATTTCTTCGTAAAATTTGTTTTTCACTTTTATCTTATCTATTTTTCTGTCACCTAACGAGCTCCAAAGTGTCCAATTTCTCATCTAGAGTATCTCGTCAAGTGTGAAATGATAGACTGAGACTAAATTGGCAACTTTTTTGAAAAATATGATTTTGGCCAAAACGCGTAAGGCATAAATTCTGGAAAAAATGTCACACTTGTGGTCATTTTTATGTTATCTCAATTGTTGCCCCCAGATTGTACCAAAATGCCAAATCAAACATCCAGTTTAACTACTCTGCATCTAGCGTGTCTATTCATGTGTAAAATAATTGTCTGGGACTTACTGTTTAGTGGTAGGACACAAACAAGTTGTTAGGAACAATTCTTCGTAAAATTTGTTTTTTCACTTTTATCTTATCTATTTTTCTGTCACCAACGAGCTCCAAAGTGTCCAATTTATCATCTAGAGTATCTCGTCACGTGTGAAATGATAGACTGAGACTAAATTGGCAACTTTTTTGCAAATATGATTTTGGCCAAACGCGTAAGGCATAAATTCTGAAAAATTGTCACTTGTGGTCATTTTTTTATGTTATCTCAATTGTTGCCCCCAGATTTGTACAAAAATGCCAAATCAGACATTCAGTTTTAACTACTCTGCATCTAGCGTGTCTATTCATGTGTAAAATAATTGTCTGGGACTCACTGTTTAGTGGTAGGACACAAACAAGTTGTTAGGAACATTTCTTCGTAAAATTTGTTTTTTTCACTTTTATCTTATCTATTTTTCTGTCACCAATGAGCTCCAAAGTGTCCAATTTATCATCTAGAGTATCTCGTCAAGTGTGAAATGATAGACTGAGACTAAATTGGCAACTTTTTTGGAAAATATTATTTTGGCCAAACGCGTAAGGCATAAATTCTGCAAAATTGTCACTTGTGGTCATTTTTATGTTATCTCAATTGTTGCCCCCAGATTGTACCAAAATGCCAAATCAGACATTCAGTTTAACTACTCTGCATCTAGCGTGTCTATTCATGTGTAAAAATAATTGTCTGGGACTCAATGTTTAGTGGTAGGACACAAAACAAGTTGTTAGGAACATTTCTTCGTAAAATTTGTTTTTCACTTTTATCTTATCTATTTTTCTGTCACCTATGAGCTCCAAAGTGTCCAATTTATCATCTAGAGTATCTCGTCAAGTGTGAAATGATAGACTGAGACTAAATTGGCAACTTTTTTGAAAATATGATTTTGGCCAAACGCGAAAGGCATAAATTCTGCAAAAATGTCACTTGTGGTCATTTTTATGTTATCTCAATTGTTGCCCCAGATTGTACAAAAATGCCAAATCAGACATTCAGTTTAACTACTCTGCATCTAGCGTGTCTATTCATGTGTAAAAATAATTGTCTGGGACTCACTGTTTAGTGGTAGGACACAAACAAGTTGTTAGGAACATTTTTCTTCGTAAAATTTGTTTTTCACTTTTATCTTATCTATTTTTCTGTCACCAACGAGCTCCAAAGTGTCCAATTTTATCATCTAGAGTATCTCGTCAAGTGTGAAATGATAGACTGAGACTAAATTGGCAACTTTTTGGAAAATATGATTTTTGGCCAAACGCGAAAGGCATAAATTCTGCAAAAATTGTCACTTGTGGTCATTTTTATGTTATCTCAATTGTTGCCCCCAGATTGTACAAAAATGCCAAATCAGACATCCAGTTTAACTACTCTGCATCTAGCGTGTCTATTCATGTGTAAAATAATTGTCTGGGACTCACTGTTTAGTGGTAGGACACAAACAAGTTGTTAGGAACATTTCTTCGTAAAATTTGTTTTTTTTCACTTTTATCTTATCTATTTTTCTGTCACCTATGAGCTCCAAAGTGTCCAATTTATCATCTAGAGTATCTCGTCAAGTGTGAAATGATAGACTGAGACTAAATTGGCAACTTTTTTGGAAAATATGATTTTGGCCAAACGCGAAAGGCATAAATTCTGCAAAAATGTCACTTGTGGTCATTTTTATGTTATCTCAATTGTTGCCCCCAGATTGTACAAAAATGCCAAATCAGACATTCAGTTTAACTACTCTGCATCTAGCGTGTCTATTCATGTGTAAAATAATTGTCTGGGACTCACTGTTTAGTGGTAGGACACAAACAAGTTGTTAGGAACAATTCTTCGTAAAATTTGTTTTTTTTCACTTTTATCTTATCTATTTTTCTGTCACCAACGAGCTCCAAAGTGTCCAATTTATCATCTAGAGTATCTCGTCAAGTGTGAAATGATAGACTGAGACTAAATTGGCAACTTTTTGGAAAATATGATTTTGGCCAAACGCGTAAGGCATAAATTCTGCAAAAATGTCACTTGTGGTCATTTTTATGTTATCTCAATTGTTGCCCCCAGATTGTACAAAAATGCCGAATCAGACATCCAGTTTAACTACTCTGCATCTAGCGTGTCTATTCATGTGTAAAATAATTGTCTGGGACTCAATGTTTAGTGGTAGGACACAAACAAGTTGTTAGGAACAATTTTTCGTAAAATTTGTTTTTCACTTTTATCTTATCTATTTTTTCTGTCACCAATGAGCTCCAAAGTGTCCAATTTATCATCTAGAGTCTCGTCAAGTGTGAAATGATAGACTGAGACTAAATTGGCAACTTTTTGGAAAATATGATTTTGGCCAAAAGCGAAAGGCATAAATTCTGGAAAAATGTCACTTGTGGTCATTTTTATGTTATCTCAATTGTTGCCCCCAGATTGTACCAAAATGCCAAAATCAGACATCCAGTTTAACTACTCTGCATCTAGCGTGTCTATTCATGTGTAAAATAATTGTCTGGGACTCACTGTTTAGTGGTAGGACACAAACAAGTTGTTAGGAACATTTCTTCGTAAAATTTGTTTTTCACTTTTATCTTATCTATTTTTCTGTCACCTATGAGCTCCAAAGTGTCCAATTTCTCATCTAGAGTATCTCGTCAAGTGTGAAATGATAGACTGAGACTAAATTGGCAACTTTTTTGGAAAATATGATTTTGGCCAAACGCGAAAGGCAAAATTCTGCAAAAATGTCACTTGTGGTCATTTTTTATGTTATCTCAATTGTTGCCCCCAGATTGTACAAAAATGCCAAATCAGACATCCAGTTTAACTACTCTGCATCTAGCGTGTCTATTCATGTGTAAAATAATTGTCTGGGACTCACTGTTTAGTGGTAGGACACAAACAAGTTGTTAGGAACATTTCTTCGTAAAATTTGTTTTTCACTTTTATCTTATCTATTTTTCTGTCACCAATGAGCTCCAAAGTGTCCAATTTATCATATATAGTATCTCGTCAAGTGTGAAATGATAGACTGAGACTAAATTGGCAACTTTTTGGAAAATATGATTTTGGCCAAACGCGTAAGGCATAAATTCTGCAAAAATGTCACTTATGGTCATTTTTATGTTATCTCAATTGTTGCCCCCAGATTGTACAAAAAATGCTAAATCAGACATCCAGTTTAACTACTCTGCATCTAGCGTGTCTATTCATGTGTAAAATAATTGTCTGGGACTCACTGTTTAGTGGTAGGACACAAACAAGTTGTTAGGAACAATTCTTCGTAAAATTTGTTTTTCACTTTTATCTTATCTATTTTTCTGTCACCAACGAGCTCCAAAGTGTCCAATTTATCATCTAGAGTATCTCGTCAAGTGTGAAATGATAGACTGAGACTAAATTGGCAACTTTTTTGCAAATATGATTTTGGCCAAACGCGCGTAGGCATAAATTCTGCAAAATTGTCACTTGTGGTCATTTTTATGTTATCTCAATTGTTGCCCCCAGATTGTACAAAAAAATGCCAAATCAGACATCCAGTTTACCACTACTCTGCATCTAGCGTGTCTATTCATGTGTAAAATAATTGTCTGGGACTCACTGTTTAGTGGTAGGACACAAACAAGTTGTTAGGAACAATTTCTTCGTAAAATTTGTTTTCACTTTTTATCTTATCTATTTTTCTGTCACCTATGAGCTCCAAAGTGTCCAATTTATCATCTAGAGTATCTCGTCAAGTGTGAAATGATAGACTGAGACTAAATTGGCAACTTTTTTGCAAAAATATTATTTTGGCCAAACGCGTAAGGCATAAATTCTGCAAAATTGTCACTTGTGGTCATTTTTATGTTATCTCAATTGTTGCCCCCAGATTGTACAAAAATGCCAAATCAGACATCCAGTTTAACTACTCTGCATCTAGCGTGTCTATTCATGTGTAAAATAATTGTCTGGGACTCACTGTTTAGTGGTAGGACACAAACAAGTTGTTAGGAACATTTCTTCGTAAAATTTGTTTTTCACTTTTATCTTATCTATTTTTCTGTCACCTATGAGCTCCAAAGTGTCCAATTTATCATCTAGAGTATCTCGTCAAGTGTGAAATGATAGACTGAGACTAAATTGGCAACTTTTTGGAAAATATGATTTTGGCCAAACGCGTAAGCATAAAATTTGCAAAAATGTCACTTGTGGTCATTTTTATGTTATCTCAATTGTTGCCCCCAGATTGTACAAAAATGCCAAATCAGACATCCAGTTTAACTACTCTGCATCTAGCGTGTCTATTCATGTGTAAAAATAATTGTCTGGGACTCACTGTTTAGTGGTAGGACACAAACAAGTTGTTAGGAACAATTTTCGTAAAATTTGTTTTTCACTTTTATCTTATCTATTTTTCTGTCACCAACGAGCTCCAAAGTGTCCAATTTATCATCTAGAGTATCTCGTCAAGTGTGAAATGATAGACTGAGACTAAATTGGCAACTTTTTTGAAAATATGATTTTGGCCAAACGCGTAAGGCATAAATTCTGCAAAAATGTCACTTGTGGTCATTTTTATGTTATCTCAATTGTTGCCCCCAGATTGTACAAAATGCCAAATCAGACATCCAGTTTAACTACTCTGCATCTAGCGTGTCTATTCATGTGTAAAATAATTGTCTGGGACTCACTGTTTAGTGGTAGGACACAAAACAAGTTGTTAGGAACATTTCTTCGTAAAATTTGTTTTTTCACTTTTATCTTATCTATTTTTCTGTCACCAACGAGCTCCAAAGTGTCCAATTTATCATCTAGAGTATCTCGTCAAGTGTGAAATGATAGACTGAGACTAAATTGGCAACTTTTTGGAAAATATGATTTTGGCCAAACGCGTAAGGCATAAATTCTGCAAAATTGTCACTTGTGGTCATTTTTATGTTATCTCAATTGTTGCCCCAGATTGTACAAAAATGCCAAATCAGACATCCAGTTTAACTACTCTGCATCTAGCGTGTCTATTCATGTGTAAAATAATTGTCTGGGACTCACTGTTTAGTGGTAGGACACAAACAAGTTGTTAGGAACAATTCTTCGTAAAATTGTTTTTCACTTTTATCTTATCTATTTTTCTGTCACCAACGAGCTCCAAAGTGTCCAATTTATCATCTAGAGTATCTTGTCAAGTGTGAAATGATAGACTGAGACTAAATTGGCAACTTTTTTGCAAATATTATTTTGGCCAAACGCGTAAGGCATAAATTCTGCAAAATTGTCACTTGTGGTCATTTTTATGTTATCTCAATTGTTGCCCCCAGATTGTACCAAAATGCCAAAATCAGACATCCAGTTTAACTACTCTGCATCTAGCGTGTCTATTCATGTGTAAAATAATTGTCTGGGACTCACTGTTTAGTGGTAGGACACAAACAAGTTGTTAGGAACATTTCTTCGTAAAATTTGTTTTTCACTTTTATCTTATCTATTTTTCTGTCACCAACGAGCTCCAAAGTGTCCAATTTCTCATCTAGAGTATCTCGTCAAGTGTGAAATGATAGACTGAGACTAAATTGGCAACTTTTTGGAAAATATGATTTTGGCCAAACGCGAAAGGCATAAATTCTGCAAAAATTGTCACTTGTGGTCATTTTTATGTTATCTCAATTGTTGCCCCCAGATTGTACAAAAATGCCAAATCAGACATCCAGTTTAACTACTCTGCATCTAGCGTGTCTATTCATGTGTAAAATAATTGTCTGGGACTCACTGTTTAGTGGTAGGACACAAACAAGTTGTTAGGAACATTTCTTCGTAAAATTTGTTTTTCACTTTTATCTTATCTATTTTTCTGTCACCAACGAGCTCCAAAGTGTCCAATTTATCATCTAGAGTATCTCGTCAAGTGTGAAATGATAGACTGAGACTAAATTGGCAACTTTTTGGAAAATATGATTTTGGCCAAACGCGTAAGGCATAAATTCTGCAAAATTGTCACTTGTGGTCATTTTTATGTTATCTCAATTGTTGCCCCCAGATTGTACAAAAATGCCAAATCAGACATTCAGTTTACCTACTCTGCATCTAGCGTGTCTATTCATGTGTAAAATAATTGTCTGGGACTCAATGTTTAGTGGTAGGACACAAACAAGTTGTTAGGAACAATTCTTCGTAAAATTTTGTTTTTCACTTTTATCTTATCTATTTTTCTGTCACCAACGAGCTCCAAAGTGTCCAATTTATCATCTAGAGTATCTCGTCAAGTGTGAAATGATAGACTGAGACTAAATTGGCAACTTTTTGGAAAATATGATTTTGGCCAAACGCGAAAGGCATAAATTCTGCAAAAATGTCACTTGTGGTCATTTTTATGTTATCTCAATTGTTGCCCCCAGATTGTACCAAAATGCCAAATCAGACATTCAGTTTACATACTCTGCATCTAGCGTGTCTATTCATGTGTAAAATAATTGTCTGGGACTCACTGTTTAGTGGTAGGACACAAACAAGTTGTTAGGAACAATTCTTTGTAAAATTTGTTTTTCACTTTTATCTTATCTATTTTTCTGTCACCAACGAGCTCCAAAGTGTCCAATTTATCATCTAGAGTATCTCGTCAAGTGTGAAATGATAGACTGAGACTAAATTGGCAACTTTTTTGCAAAATATGATTTTGGCCAAACGCGTAAGGCATAAATTCTGCAAAATTGTCACTTGTGGTCATTTTTATGTTATCTCAATTGTTGCCCCCAGATTGTACAAAAATGCCAAATCAGACATCCAGTTTAACTACTCTGCATCTAGCGTGTCTATTCATGTGTAAAATAATTGTCTGGGACTCACTGTTTAGTGGTAGGACACAAACGAGTTGTTAGGAACATTTCTTCGTAAAATTTGTTTTTCACTTTTATCTTATCTATTTTTCTGTCACCTATGAGCTCCAAAGTGTCCAATTTATCATCTAGAGTATCTCGTCAAGTGTGAAATGATAGACTGAGACTAAATTGGCAACTTTTTACAAAATATGATTTTGGCCAAACGCGAAAGGCATAAATTCTGCAAAAATGTCACTTGTGGTCATTTTTATGTTATCTCAATTGTTGCCCCCAGATTGTACAAAAATGCCAAATCAGACATTCAGTTTACCAACTCTGCATCTAGCGTGTCTATTCATGTATAAAATAATTGTCTGGGACTCACTGTTTAGTGGTAGGACACAAACAAGTTGTTAGGAACAATTTTTTGTAAAATTTGTTTTTCACTTTTATCTTATCTATTTTTCTGTCACCAACGAGCTCCAAAGTGTCCAATTTCTCATCTAGAGTATCTCGTCAAGTGTGAAATGATAGACTGAGACTAAATTGGCAACTTTTTTGAAAATATGATTTTGGCCAAACGCGTAAGGCATAAATTCTGCAAAAATTGTCACTTGTGGTCATTTTTATGTTATCTCAATTGTTGCCCCCAGATTGTACAAAAATGCCAAATCAGACATTCCAGTTTACCACTACTCTGCATCTAGCGTGTCTATTCATGTGTAAAATAATTGTCTGGGACTCAATGTTTAGTGGTAGGACACAAACAAGTTGTTAGGAACATTTCTTCGTAAAATTTGTTTTTCACTTTATCTTATCTATTTTTCTGTCACCAACGAGCTCCAAAGTGTCCAATTTATCATCTAGAGTATCTCGTCAAGTGTGAAATGATAGACTGAGACTAAATTGGCAACTTTTTTGCAAAATATGATTTTGGCCAAACGCGTAAGGCATAAATTCTGCAAAATTGTCACTTGTGGTCATTTTTATGTTATCTCAATGTTGCCCCCAGATTGTACCAAAATGCCAAATCAGACATCCAGTTTAACTACTCTGCATCTAGCGTGTCTATTCATGTGTAAAATAATTGTCTGGGACTCACTGTTTAGTGGTAGGACACAAACAAGTTGTTAGGAACATTTCTTCGTAAAATTTGTTTTTCACTTTTATCTTATCTATTTTTCTGTCACCAACGAGCTCCAAAGTGTCCAATTTATCATCTAGAGTATCTCGTCAAGTGTGAAATGATAGACTGAGACTAAATTGGCAACTTTTTGGAAAATATGATTTTGGCCAAACGCGTAAGGCATAAATTCTGCAAAATTGTCACTTGTGGTCATTTTTATGTTATCTCAATTTTTGCCCCCAGATTGTACAAAAATGCCAAATCAGACATCCAGTTTAACTACTCTGCATCTAGCGTGTCTATTCATGTGTAAAATAATTGTCTGGGACTCACTGTTTAGTGGTAGGACACAAACAAGTTGTTAGGAACATTTCTTCGTAAAATTTGTTTTTTTTTCACTTTTATCTTATCTATTTTTCTGTCACCTATGAGCTCCAAAGTGTCCAATTTATCATCTAGAGTATCTCGTCAAGTGTGAAATGATAGACTGAGACTAAATTGGCAACTTTTTGCAAAAATTATTTTGGCCAAACGCGTAAGGCATAAATTCTGCAAAATTGTCACTTGTGGCCATTTTCATGTTATCTCAATTGTTGCCCCCAGATTGTACAAAAATGCCAAATCAGACATCCAGTTTAACTACTCTGCATCTAGCGTGTCTATTCATGTGTAAAATAATTGTCTGGGACTCACTGTTTAGTGGTAGGACACAAACAAGTTGTTAGGAACATTTCTTCGTAAAATTTGTTTTTCACTTTTATCTTATCTATTTTTCTGTCACTAAAGAGCTCCAAAGTGTCCCATTTATCATCTAGAGGATCTCGTCAAGTGTGAAATGATAGACTGAGACTAAATTGGCAACTTTTTGGAAAATATGATTTTGGTAAAACGCGTAAGGCATAAATTCTGCAAAATTGTCACTTGTGGTCATTTTTATGTTATCTCAATTGTTGCCCCCAGATTGTACAAAAATGCCAAATCAGACATCCAGTTTAACTACTCTGCATCTAGCGTGTCTATTCATGTGTAAAATAATTGTCTGGGACTCACTGTTTAGTGGTAGGACACAAACAAGTTGTTAGGAACATTTCTTCGTAAAATTTGTTTTTCACTTTTATCTTATCTATTTTTCTGTCACCAACGAGCTCCAAAGTGTCCAATTTATCATCTAGAGTATCTCGTCAAGTGTGAAATGATAGACTGAGACTAAATTGGCAACTTTTTGGAAAATATGATTTTGGCCAAACGCGTAAGGCATAAATTCTGCAAAATTGTCACTTGTGGTCATTTTTATGTTATCTCAGTTGTTGCCCCAGATTGTACAAAAATGCCAAATCATTTTTTTAAAAATTTGGGTTTTTCCCTTTTAGTTATTTTTTTTTCCTTTCACCAACGAGCCCCAAAAAGTGTCAAGGGTTTTCATCTAGAGTATTTCGTAAAAGTGTAAAAATGATGGGGATGGGGACAAAATTTGGGCCAATTTTTGGGAAAAAAAATTGATTTTGGAAACGCGAAAGGCATAAATTTTCGGGAAAAAAAAGGTCATTTGGTCATTTTATTTTAATCTAAATTTGGTTCCCCCCCGATTGTCCCAAAAATGAAAAAATCAGCCCTTTATTTTTAAACATACTCTCCCATCTAGCGGGGTTTTTCCCTGGGAAAAAATAATTGTCTGGGGACTCATTTTTAGGGGCGGGACACAAGCAAGTTTTGGGGAACAATTCTTTGTAAAATTTTTTTTTCACTTTTATTTATTTTTTTAAGGTCCCCAAACCGAGCAAAAAAGTCCCCCAATTTTCATTAGAGTATCTCGCCCCAAGGTAAAATGATGGGACTGA
>CAJHNH020006116.1:0-14925 GCA_905116865.2 Candidula unifasciata | reverse complement strand
TGTGTAAAAGAATTAACGAGCTCCAAAGTGTCCAATTTATCATCTAGAGTATCTCGTCAAGTGTGAAATGATAGACTGAGACTAAATTGGCAAACTTTTTTGCAAATATTATTTTGGCCAAACGCGTAAGGCATAAATTCTGCAAAATTGTCACTTGTGGTCATTTTTATGTTATCTCAATTGTTTGCCCCCAGATTGTACCAAAAATGCCAAATCAGACATTTCAGTTTAACTACTCTGCATCTAGCGTGTCTATTCATGTGTAAAATAATTGTCTGGGACTCACTGTTTAGTGGTAGGACACAAACAAGTTGTTAGGAACAATTCTTCGTAAAATTTGTTTTTCACTTTTATCTTATCTATTTTTCTGTCACCAACGAGCTCCAAAGTGTCCAATTTATCATCTAGAGTATCTCGTCAAGTGTGAAATGATAGACTGAGACTAAATTGGCAACTTTTTTGCAAATTATTTTGGCCAAACGCGTAAGGCATAAAAATTCTGGAAAATTGTCACTTGTGGTCATTTTTATGTTATCTCAATTGTTGCCCCCAGATTGTACAAAAATGCCAAATCAGACATTCAGTTTAACTACTCTGCATCTAGCGTGTAACTATTCATGTGTAAAATAATTGTCTGGGGAACCCAAATGTTTAGTGGTAGGAACAGACAAGTTATTAGGAACACTTTTAATGTAAAACTTTGTTTTTTCACCTTTTATCTTATCTATTGTTCTTGTCACCAACGGAGCTCCAAAGTGGTCCATTTTATCATCTAGATTATATCCGGTCGAAGGGTTGAAATGATAGACTGAGACTAAAATTGGCAACCTTTATGCCAAAATATTATTTATGGCGAAACGCGTAAGAACATAAATTATGGAAAAAAATGTCACATGTGGTCATTTTAATGCGTGTCCATTCATGTGTAAAAGAATTGTCTGGGACTCACTGTTTAGTGGTAGGACACAAACAAGTTGTTAGGAACAATTCTTCGTAAAATTTGTTTTTCACTTTTATCTTATCTATTTTTCTGTCACCAACGAGCTCCAAAGTGTCCAATTTATCATCTAGAGTATCTCGTCAAGTGTGAAATGATAGACTGAGACTAAATTGGCAACCTTTTTGCAAATATTATTTTGGCCAAACGCGAAAGACATAAATTCTGGAAAAATGTCACTTGTAGTCATTTTAATGTTATCTCAATTGTTGCCCCCAGATTGTACAAAAATGCCAAATCAGACATCCAGTTTAACTACTCTGCATCTAGCGTGTCTATTCATGTGTAAAAGAATTGTCTGGGACTCACTGTTGAGTGGTAGGACACAAACAAGTTGCTATGAACAATTCTTCGTAAAATTTGTTTTTCCCTTTTATCTTATCTATTTTTCTGTCACCAACGAGCTCCAAAGTGTCCAATTTATCATCTAGAGTATCTCGTCAAGTGTGAAATGATAGACTGAGACTAAATTGGCAACTTTTTTGCAAATATTATTTTAGCCAAACGCGTAAGGCATAAATTCTGCAACATTGTCACTTGTGGTCATTTTTATGTTATCTCAATTGTTGCCCCCAGATTGTACCAAAATGCCAAATCAGACATTCAGTTTACCTACTCTGCATCTAGCGTGTCTATTTATGTGTAAAATAATTGTCTAGGACTCAATGTTTAGTGGTAGGACACAAACAAGTTGCTAGGAACAATTCTTCGTAAAATTTGTTTTTCCCTTTTATCTTATCTATTTTTCTGTCACCAACGAGCTCCAAAGTGTCCAATTTATCATCTAGAGTATCTCGTCAAGTGTGAAATGATAGACTGAGACTAAATTGGCAACTTTTTGGAAAATATAATTTTAGCCAAACGCGAAAGGCATAAATTCTGGAAAAATGTCACTTGTGGTCATTTTTTTGTTATCTCAATTGTTGCCCCCAGATTGTACCAAAATGCCAAATCAGACATTCAGTTTACCTACTCTGCATCTAGCGTGTCTATTCATGTGTAAAATAATTGTCTGGGACTCAATGTTTAGTGGTAGGACACAAACAAGTTGTTAGGAACAATTCTTCGTAAAATTTGTTTTTCACTTTTAACTTATCTATTTTTTCTGTCACCAACGAGCTCCAAAGTGTCCATTTTATCATCTAGAGTATCTCGTCAAGTGTGAAATGATAGACTGAGACTAAATTGGCAACTTTTATGCAAATATTTTTTTGGCCAAACGCGTAAGGCATAAATTCTGCAAAATTGTCACATGTGGTCATTTTTATGTTATCTCAATTGTTGCCCCCAGATTGTACAAAAATGCCAAATCAGACATCCAGTTTAACTACTCTGCATCTAGCGTGTCCATTCATGTGTAAAAGAATTGTCTGGGACTCACTGTTTAGTGGTAGGACACAAACAAGTTGTTAGGAACAATTCTTCGTAAAATTTGTTTTTCACTTTTATCTTATCTATTTTTCTGTCACCAACGAGCTCCAAAGTGTCCAATTTATCATCTAGAGTATCTCGTCAAGTGTGAAATGATAGACTGAGACTAAATTGGCAACCTTTTTGCAAATATTATTTTGGCCAAACGCGAAAGACATAAATTCTGGAAAAATGTCACTTGTGGTCATTTTAATGTTATCTCAATTGTTGCCCCCAGATTGTACAAAAATGCCAAATCAGACATCCAGTTTAACAACTCTGCATCTAGCGTGTCTATTCATGTGTAAAAGAATTGTCTGGGACTCACTTTTGAGTTGTAGGACACAAACAAGTTGCCATGAACAATTCTTCGTAAAATTTGTTTTTCCCTTTTATCTTATCTATTTTTCTGTCACCAACGAGCTCCAAAGTGTCCAATTTATCATCTAGAGTATCTCGTCAAGTGTGAAATGATAGACTGCGACTAAATTGGCAACTTTTTTGCAAATATTATTTTAGCCAAACGCGTAAGGCATAAATTCTGCAACATTGTCACTTGTGGTCATTTTTATGTTATCTCAATTGTTGCTCCCAGATTGTACCAAAATGCCAAATCAGACATTCAGTTTACCTACTCTGCATCTAGCGTAACTATTCATGTGTATAATAATTGTCTGGGACTCAATGTTTAGTGGTAGGACACAAACAAGTTGCTAGGAACAATTCTTCGTAAAATTTGTTTTTCACTTTTAACTTATATATTTTTTCTGTCACCAACGAGCTCCAAAGTGTCCATTTTATCATCTAGAGTATCTTGTCAAGTGTGAAATGATAGACTGAGACTAAATTGGCAACTTTTTGAAAACTATTATTTTAGCCAAACGCGAAAGGCATAAATTCTGGAAAAAATGTCACTTGTGGTCATTTTTATGTTATCTCAATTGTTGCCCCCAGATTGTACAAAAATGCCAATCAGACATTCAGTTTACCTACTCTGCATCTAGCGTAACTATTCATGTGTAAAATAATTGTCTGGGACTCACTTTTTAGTTGTAGGACACAAACAAGTTGTTAGGAACAATTCTTCGTAAAATTTGTTTTTCACTTTTAACTTATCTATTTTTCTGTCACCAACGAGCTCCAAAGTGTCCATTTTATCATCTAGAGTATCTCGTCAAGTGTGAAATGATAGACTGAGACTAAATTGGCAACTTTTTTGCAAATATTATTTTGGCCAAACGCGTAAGGCATAAATTCTGCAAAATTGTCACTTGTGGTCATTTTTATGTTATCTCAATTGTTGCCCCCAGATTGTACCAAAATGCCAAATCAGACATTCAGTTTACCTACTCTGCATCTAGCGTGTCTATTCATGTGTAAAATAATTGTCTGGGACTCAATGTTTAGTGGTAGGACACAAACAAGTTGTTAGGAACAATTCTTCGTAAAATTTGTTTTTCACTTTTATCTTATCTATTTTTCTGTCACCAACGAGCTCCAAAGTGTCCAGTTTATCATCTAGAGTATCTCGTCAAGTGTGAAATGATAGACTGAGACTAAATTGGCAACTTTTTTGCAATTATATTTTTCGCCAAACGCGTAAGGCATAAATTCTGCAAAATGTCACTTGTGGTCATTTTTATGTTATCTCAATTGTTGCCCCCAGATTGTACCAAAATGCCAAATCAGACATTCAGTTTACCTACTCTGCATCTAGCGTGTCTATTCATGTGTAAAAGAATTGTCTGGGAACTCAATGTTTAGTGGTAGGACACAAACAAGTTGTTAGGAACAATTCTTCGTAAAAATTTGTTTTTCCACTTTTATCTTATCTATTTTTCTGTCACCAACGAGCTCCAAAGTGTCCATTTTATCATCTAGAGTATCTCGTCAAGTGTGAAATGATAGACTGAGACTAAATTGGCAACCTTTTTGCAAATATTTTTTTGGCCAAACGCGAAAGACATAAATTCTGGAAAAATGTCACTTGTGGTCATTTTAATGTTATCTCAATTGTTGCCCCCAGATTGTACAAAAATGCCAAATCAGACATTCAGTTTACCTACTCTGCATCTAGCGTAACTATTCATGTGTAAAATAATTGTCTGGGACTCAATGTTTAGTGGTAGGACACAAACAAGTTGTTAGGAACAATTCTTCGTAAAATTTGTTTTTCACTTTTAACTTATCTATTTTTTCTGTCACCAACGAGCTCCAAAGTGTCCATTTTATCATCTAGAGTATCTCGTCAAGTGTGAAATGATAGACTGAGACTAAATTGGCAACTTTTTTGCAAATATTATTTTGGCCAAACGCGTAAGGCATAAATTCTGCAAAAATTGTCACATGTGGTCATTTTTAATGTTATCTCAATTGTTGCCCCCAGATTGTACAAAATGCCAAATCAGACATCCAGTTTAACTACTCTGCATCTAGCGTGTCTATTCATGTGTAAAAGAATTGTCTGGGACTCACTGTTTAGTGGTAGGACACAACAAGTTTGCTAGGAACAATTCTTCGTAAAATTTGTTTTTCACTTTTATCTTATCTATTTTTTCTGTCACCAACGAGCTCCAAAGTGTCCCAATTTTATCATCTAGAGTATCTCGTCAAGTGTGAAATGATAGACTGAGACTAAATTGGCAACCTTTTTGCAAAATATATTTTAGCCAAACGCGAAAGGCATAAATTCTGGAAAAATGTCACTTGTGGTCATTTTTTTGTTATCTCAATTGTTGCCCCCAGATTGTACCAAAATGCCAAATCAGACATTCAGTTTACCTACTCTGCATCTAGCGTAACTATTCATGTGTAAAATAATTGTCTGGGACTCAATGTTTAGTGGTAGGACACAAACAAGTTGTTAGGAACAATTCTTCGTAAAATTTGTTTTTCACTTTTAACTTATCTATTTTTTCTGTCACCAACGAGCTCCAAAGTGTCCATTTTATCATCTAGAGTATCTCGTCAAGTGTGAAATGATAGACTGAGACTAAATTGGCAACTTTTTTGCAAATATTATTTTGGCTAAACGCGTAAGGCATAAATTCTGGCAAAATTGTCACTTGTGGTCATTTTTATGTTATCTCAATTGTTGCCCCCAGATTGTACCAAAATGCCAAATCAGACATTCAGTTTACCTACTCTGCATCTAGCGTAACTATTCATGTGTAAAATAATTGTCTGGGACTCAATGTTTAGTGGTAGGACACAAACAAGTTGTTAGGAACAATTCTTCGTAAAATTTGTTTTTCACTTTTAACTTATCTATTTTTTCTGTCACCAACGAGCTCCAAAGTGTCCATTTTATCATCTAGAGTATCTCGTCAAGTGTGAAATGATAGACTGAGACTAAATTGGCAACTTTTATGCAAATATTTTTTTGGCCAAACGCGTAAGGCATAAATTCTGCAAAATTGTCACATGTGGTCATTTTTATGTTATCTCAATTGTTGCCCCAGATTGTACAAAAATGCCAAATCAGACATCCAGTTTACCTACTCTGCATCTAGCGTGTCTATTCATGTGTAAAATAATTGTCTGGGACTCACTGTTTAGTGGTAGGACACAAACAAGTTGTTAGGAACAATTCTTCGTAAAATTTGTTTTTCACTTTTATCTTATCTATTTTTCTGTCACCAACGAGCTCCAAAGTGTCCATTTTATCATCTAGAGTATCTCGTCAAGTGTGAAATGATAGACTGAGACTAAATTGGCAACTTTTTTGCAAATATTTTTTTGGCCAAACGCGAAAGACATAAATTCTGGAAAAATGTCACTTGTGGTCATTTTAATGTTATCTCAATTGTTGCCCCCAGATTGTACAAAAATGCCAAATCAGACATCCAGTTTAACAACTCTGCATCTAGCGTGTCTATTCATGTGTAAAAGAATTGTCTGGGACTCACTTTTGAGTTGTAGGACACAAACAAGTTGCTATGAACAATTCTTCGTAAAATTTGTTTTTCCCTTTTATCTTATCTATTTTTTCTGTCACCAACGAGCTCCAAAGTGTCCAATTTATCATCTAGAGTATCTCGTCAAGTGTGAAATTGATATAGACTGAGACTAATTGGCAACCTTTTTGCAAATATTATTTTGGCCAAACGCGAAAGACATAAATTCTGGAAAAATGTCACTTGTAGTCATTTTAAATGTTATCTCAATTGTTGCCCCAAGATTGTACAAAAATGCCAAAATCAGACATTCTCCAGGTTTACCTACTCTGCAATCTATCGTAACTATTCATGTGTAAAATAATTGTCTTGGGACTACACTGTTTTAGTGGTAGGACAGAAACAAGTTGTTAGGAACAATTCTTCGTAAAATTTGTTTTTCACTTTTATCTTATCTAATTTTTCTGTCACCACCGAGCTCCAACGTGTCCCACTTGTATCATCTAGAGTATCTCGTCAAGTGTGAATTGATAGACTGAGACTAAATTGGCAACCTTTTTTGCAAATATTATTTTGGCCAAACGCGAAAAAAAAAAAAAGACATAAATTCTGGGAAAAATGTCACTTGTGGTCATTTTAAATGTTATCTCAATTGGGGGGTGCCGCCAGAATTGTACACAAAATGCCGAATCAGACATCCAAGTTTACACTCTCATCATCTAGCGTGTCTATTCAGGTGTACAAGAACATTGTCTGGGACTCAACTTTTGAGTTGTAGGGACACAAACAAGTTGCTATGAGAACAATTCTTCGTAAAATTTGTTTTTCCCCTTTTATCCTATCTATTTTTTCTGTCCACCAACGAGCTCCAAAGTGTCCAATTTATCATCTAGAGTATCTCGTCGAAGTGTGAAATTATAGACTGATACTAATTGGCCACCTTTTTGCAAATTATTATTTTGGCCAAACGCGAAAGTACATATTCTTGAAAATTGTTCCACTTGTAGTCATTTTAATGTTATCTCAATTGTTGCCCCAGATTTTGGTTAGCAAGAAATGCCAAATCCAGCCATCCAGTTTAACTTACGTCTGCATCTTATCGTGGTCCCCTATTCATGTTGTAAAAAGAATTGTCCTGACTCTCACTGGTAAGTGGTAGGACACAAACAAGTTGCTATGAACAATTTCTTCGTAACGTTTGTTTTCCCCTTTTATTCTTATCTATTTTTTCTGTCACTCTAACGAGCTCCAAAGTGTCCCAAATTTTATCATCTAGAGTATCTCGTCGAGTGATTTGAAATGTATAGACCTGAGACTAAATTGGCCAACTTTTTTTTGCAATATTATTTTAGGCCAAACGCGTAAGGCTTAAATTCCCCTGCAACATTCTCACTTTGTGGTCATTTTTAATGTTCTCTTCAATTGTTGCCGCCCAGATTGGTACCAAAATGCCAAATAAGACCATTTCAGTTTTACCTACTCTGCCACTAGCTTGTCTATTTATGTGTAAAATAATTGTCTATGGACTCAATGTTTAGTGGTAGGACACAAACAATTTGCATAGGAACAATTCTTCGTACATTTGTTTTTCTCTTTTAATCTTATCTATTTTTCTGTCACCAACGAGCTCCAACGTGTCCAATTTATTATCTAGAGTAAATCGTCGTCAAGTGTGAAAGATAATAGACTGAGAGTCTAAATTGGCAACTTTTTTGGAAAATAGAATTTTAGCCAATGTCGAAAGGGCATAAATTCTGGAAAAATGTCACTTGTGGTCAATTTTTTTGTTATCTCATTTGTTGCCCCCAGATTGTACCAAAATGCCAAATCAGACATTCAGTTTACCTACTCTGCATCTAGCGTGTCTATTCATGTGTAAAATAATTGTCTGGGACTCAATGTTTAGTGGTAGGACACAAACAAGTTGTTAGGAACAATTCTTCGTAAAATTTGTTTTTCACTTTTATCTTATCTATTTTTTCTGTCACCAACGAGCTCCAAAGTGTCCAATTTATCATCTAGAGTATCTCGTCAAGTGTGAAATGATAGACTGAGACTAAATTGGCAACTTTTTTGCAAATATTATTTTGGCCAAACGCGCGTAAGGCATAAATTCTGCAAAAATGTCACTTGTGGTCATTTTTATGTTATCTCAATTGTTGCCCCCAGATTGTACAAAAATGCCAAATCAGACATCCAGTTTAACTACTCTGCATCTAGCGTGTCTATTCATGTGTAAAATAATTGTCTGGGACTCACTGTTTAGTGGTAGGACACAAACAAGTTGTTAGGAACAATTCTTCGTAAAATTTGTTTTTCACTTTTATCTTATCTATTTTTCTGTCACCAACGAGCTCCAAAGTGTCCAATTTATCATCTAGAGTATCTCGTCAAGTGTGAAATGATAGACTGAGACTAAATTGGCAACTTTTTGCAAATATTATTTTGGCCAAACGCGTAAGGCATAAATTCTGCAAAATGTCACTTGTGGTCATTTTTATGTTATCTCAATTGTTGCCCCCAGATTGTACAAAAATGCCAAATCAGACATCCAGTTTAACTACTCTGCATCTAGCGTGTCTATTCATGTGTAAAATAATTGTCTGGGACTCACTGTTTAGTGGTAGGACAAAAACAAGTTGTTAGGAACAATTCTTCGTAAAATTTGTTTTTCACTTTTATCTTATCTATTTTTCTGTCACCAACGAGCTCCAAAGTGTCCAATTTATCATCTAGAGTATCTCGTCAAGTGTGAAATGATAGACTGAGACTAAATTGGCAACTTTTTTGCAAATATTATTTTGGCCAAACGCGAAAGGCATAAATTCTGGAAAAATGTCACTTGTGGTCATTTTTATGTTATCTCAATTGTTGCCCCCAGATTGTACAAAAATGCCAAATCAGACATTCAGTTTAACTACTCTGCATCTAGCGTGTCTATTCATGTGTAAAATAATTGTCTGGGACTCAATGTTTTGTGGTAGGACACAAACAAGTTGTTAGGAACAATTCTTCGTAAATTTGTTTTTATACTTTTATCTTATCTATTTTTCTGTCACCAACGAGCTCCAAAGTGTCCAATTTATCATCTAGATTATCTCGTCAAGTGTGAAATGATAGACTGAGACTAAATTGGCAACTTTTTTGCAAATATTATTTTGGCCAAACGCGTAAGGCATAAATTCTGCAAAATTGTCACTTGTGGTCATTTTTATGTTATCTCAATTGTTGCCCCCAGATTGTACCAAAATGCCAAATCAGACATCAGTTTAACTACTCTGCATCTAGCTAGCGTGTCTATTCATGTGTAAAATAATTGTCTGGGACTCAATGTTTAGTGGTAGGACACAAACAAGTTGTTAGGAACAATTCTTCGTAAAATTTGTTTTTTCACTTTTATCTTATCTATTTTTTTCTGTCACCAACGAGCTCCAAAGTGTCCAATTTATCATCTAGAGTATCTCGTCAAGTGTGAAATGATAGACTGAGACTAAATTGGCAACTTTTTGGAAAATATGATTTTGGCCAAACGCGAAAGGCATAAATTCTGGAAAAATGTCACTTGTGGTCATTTTTATGTTATCTCAATTGTTGCCCCCAGATTGTACCAAAATGCCAAATCAGACATTCCGTTTACCTACTCTGCATCTAGCGTGTCTATTCATGTGTAAAATAATTGTCTGGGACTCAATGTTTAGTGGTAGGACACAAACAAGTTGTTAGGAACAATTCTTCGTAAAATTTGTTTTTCACTTTTATCTTATCTATTTTTCTGTCACCAACGAGCTCCAAAGTGTCCAATTTATCATCTAGAGTATCTCGTCAAGTGTGAAATGATAGACTGAGACTAAATTGGCAACTTTTTTGCAAATATTATTTTGGCCAAAACGCGAAAGGCATAAATTCTGCAAAAATGTCACTTGTGGTCATTTTTATGTTATCTCAATTGTTGCCCCCAGATTGTACCAAAATGCCAAATCAGACATCCAGTTTACCTACTCTGCATCTAGCGTGTCTATTCATGTGTAAAATAATTGTCTGGGACTCACTGTTTAGTGGTAGGACACAAACAAGTTGTTAGGAACAATTCTTCGTAAAATTTGTTTTTCACTTTTATCTTATCTATTTTTCTGTCACCAACGAGCTCCAAAGTGTCCAATTTATCATCTAGAGTATCTCGTCAAGTGTGAAATGATAGACTGAGACTAAATTGGCAACTTTTTTGCAAATATTTTTTTGGCCAAACGCGAAAGGCATAAATTCTGGAAAAATTGTCACTTGTGGTCATTTTTATGTTATCTCAATTGTTGCCCCCAGATTGTACAAAAATGCCAAATCAGACATTCAGTTTAACTACTCTGCATCTAGCGTGTCTATTCATGTGTAAAATAATTGTCTGGGACTCACTGTTTAGTGGTAGGACACAAACAAGTTGTTAGGAACAATTCTTCGTAAAATTTGTTTTTCACTTTTATCTTATCTATTTTTCTGTCACCAACGAGCTCCAAAGTGTCCAATTTATCATCTAGAGTATCTCGTCAAGTGTGAAATGATAGACTGAGACTAAATTGGCAACTTTTTTGCAAATATTATTTTGGCCAAACGCGAAAGGCATAAATTCTGCAAAAATGTCACTTGTGGTCATTTTATATGTTATCTCAATTGTTGCCCCCAGATTGTACAAAAATGCCAAATCAGACATCCAGTTTAACTACTCTGCATCTAGCGTGTCTATATTCATGTGTAAAATAATTGTCTGGGACTCACTGTTTAGTGGTAGGACACAAACAAGTTGTTAGGAACAATTCTTCGTAAAATTTGTTTTTCACTTTTATCTTATCTAGTTTTCTGTCACCAACGAGCTCCAAAGTGTCCAATTTATCATCTAGAGTATCTCGTCAAGTGTGAAATGATAGACTGAGACTAAATTGGCAACTTTTTTGCAAATATTTTTTGGCCAAACGCGAAAGGCATAAATTCTGGAAAAATGTCACTTGTGGTCATTTTTATGATATCTCAATTGTTGCTGCCAGATTGTACAAAAATGCCAAATCAGACATTCAGTTTACCTACTCTGCATCTAGCGTGTCTATTCATGTGTAAAATAATTGTCTGGGACTCACTGTTTAGTGGTAGGACACAAACAAGTTCTTAGGAACATTTCTTCGTAAAATTTGTTTTTCACTTTTATCTTATCTATTTTTCTGTCACCTATGAGCTCCAAAGTGTCCAATTTATCATCTAGAGTATCTCGTCAAGTGTGAAATGATAGACTGAGACTAAATTGGCAAACTTTTTGCAAAATATTATTTTGGCCCAAACGCGAAAGGCATAAATTCTGGAAAAATTGTCACTTGTGGTCATTTTTATGTTATCTCAATTGTTGCCCCCAGATTGTACAAAAATGCCAAATCAGACATCCAGTTTAACTACTCTGCATCTAGCGTGTCTATTCATGTGTAAAATAATTGTCTGGGACTCACTGTTTAGTGGTAGGACACAAACAAGTTGTTAGGAACAATTTCTTCGTAAAATTTGTTTTTCACTTTTATCTTATCTATTTTTCTGTCACCAACGAGCTCCAAAGTGTCCAATTTATCATCTAGAGTATCTCGTCAAGTGTGAAATGATAGACTGAGACTAAATTGGCAACTTTTTTGCAAATATTATTTTGGCCAAACGCGAAAGGCATAAATTCTGGAAAAATGTCACTTGTGGTCATTTTTATGTTATCTCAATTGTTGCCCCCCCAGATTGTACAAAAATGCCAAATCAGACATCCAGTTTAACTACTCTGCATCTAGCGTGTCTATTCATGTGTAAAATAATTGTCTGGGACTCACTGTTTAGTGGTAGGACACAAACAAGTTGTTAGGAACAATTCTTCGTAAAATTTGTTTTTCACTTTTATCTTATCTATTTTTCTGTCACCAACGAGCTCCAAAGTGTCCAATTTATCATCTAGAGTATCTCTCGTCAAGTGTGAAATGATAGACTGAGACTAAATTGGCAACTTTTTTGCAAATATTATTTTGGCCAAACGCGTAAGGCATAAATTCTGCAAAATGTCACTTGTGGTCATTTTTATGTTATCTCAATTGTTGCCCCCAGATTGTACCAAAAATGCCAAATCAGACATTCAGTTTTACCTACTCTGCATCTAGCGTGTTATTCATGTGTAAAATAATTGTCTGGGACTCAATGTTTAGTGGTAGGACACAAACAAGTTGTTAGGAACAATTCTTCGTAAAATTTGTTTTTCACTTTTATCTTATCTATTTTTCTGTCACCAACGAGCTCCAAAGTGTCCAATTTATCATCTAGAGTATCTCGTCAAGTGTGAAATGATAGACTGAGACTAAATTGGCAACTTTTTTGAAAATATGATTTTGGCCAAACGCGAAAGGCATAAATTCTGGAAAAATGTCACTTGTGGTCATTTTTATGTTATCTCAATTGTTGCCCCCAGATTGTACCAAAATGCCAAATCAGACATTCAGTTTAACTACTCTGCATCTAGCGTGTCTATTCATGTGTAAAATAATTGTCTGGGACTCAATGTTTAGTGGTAGGACACAAACAAGTTGTTAGGAACAATTCTTCGTAAAAAATTTGTTTTTCACTTTTATCTTATCTATTTTTCTGTCCACCAACGAGCTCCAAAGTGTCCAATTTTATCATCTAGAGTATCTCGTCAAGTGTGAAATGATAGACTGAGACTAAATTGGCAACTTTTTGCAAATATTATTTTGGCCAAACGCGAAAGGCATAAATTCTGCAAAAAATGTCACTTGTGGTCATTTTTATGTTATCTCAATTGTTGCCCCCAGATTGTACCAAAATGCCAAATCAGACATTCAGTTTAACTACTCTGCATCTAGCGTGTCTATTCATGTGTAAAATAATTGTCTGGGACTCACTGTTTAGTGGTAGGACACAAACAAGTTGTTAGGAACAATTCTTCGTAAAAATTTGTTTTTCACTTTTATCTTATCTATTTTTATGTCACCAACTAGCTCCAAAGTGTCCAATTTCTCATCTAGAGTATCTCGTCAAGTGTGAAATGATAGACTGAGACTAAATTGGCAACTTTTTGCAAATATGATTTTGGCCAAACGCAAAAGGCATAAATTCTGGAAAAATGTCACTTGTGGTCATTTTAATGTTATCTCAATTGTTGCTCCCTGATTGTACCAAAAATGCCAATCAGACATCCAGTTTAACTACTCTGCATCTAGCGTGCCTATTCATGTGTAAAATAATTGTCTGGGACTCAATGTTTAGTGGCAGGACACAAACAAGTTTTTAGAACATTTCTTCGTAAAATTTGTTTTTCACTTTTATCTTATCTATTTTTCTGTCACCAACGAGCTCCAAAGTGTCAAATTTATCATCTAAGTATCTCGTCAAGTGTGAAATGATAGACTGAGACTAAATTGGCAACTTTTTGCAAATATGATTTTTGGCAAAACGCGAAAGGCATAAATTCTGCAAAATGTCACTTGTGGTCATTTTTATGTTATCTCAATTGTTGCCCCCAGATTGTGTACAAAATGCCAAATCAGACATTCAGTTTAACCTACTCTGCATCTAGCGTGTCTATTCATGTGTGTAAAATAATTGTCTGGGACTCACTGTTTAGTGGTAGGACACAAACAAGTTGTTAGGAACATTTCTTCGTAAAAATTTGTTTTTCACTTTTATCTTATCTATTTTTCTGTCACCAACGAGCTCCAAAGTGTCCAATTTATCATCTAGAGTATCTCGTCAAGTGTGAAATGATAGACTGAGACTAAATTGCCAACTTTTTGCAAATATTATTTTGGCCAAACGCGAAAGGCATAAATTCTGCAAAATGTCACTTGTGGTCATTTTATGTTATCTCAATTGTTGCCCCCAGATTGTACAAAAATGCCAAATCAGACATCCAGTTTAACTACTCTGCATCTAGCGTGTCTATTCATGTGTAAAATAATTGTCTGGGACTCACTGTTTAGTGGTAGGACACAAACAAGTTGTTAGGAACAATTCTTCGTAAAATTTGTTTTTCACTTTTATTTATCTATTTTTTCTGTCACCAACGAGCTCCAAAGTGTCCAATTTATCATCTAGAGTATCTTGTCAAGTGTGAACGGAAAGGCATAAATTCTGGAAAAATGGTCACTTGTGGTCATTTTTATGTATATCTCAATTGTTGCCCCAGATTGTACCAAAATGCCCAAAATAAGATATTCAGTTTACCCTACTCTGCATCTAGCGTGTCTATATTCATGTGTAAAATAATGTCCTGGGACTCAATGTTTAGTGGTAGGACACAAACAAGTGTTTAGGAACAATTCTTCGTAAAATTGTTTTTCACTTTTATCTTATCTATTTTTCTGTCACCTAACGAGCTCCAAAGTGTCCAATTTTCATCTAGAGTATATGTCTCAAGTGTGAAATGATAGACTGAGACTTTAAATTGGGAATCTTTTTGCAAAATATGATTTGGTCCCCAAACGCGAAAGGCATAAATCCTGGAAAAATGTCACTTGTGCGTCATTTTATGTTATCTCAATGTTGCCCCAGATTGTACAAAATGCCAAATCTTCGACATTCCAGTTAACTACTCTGAATCTAGCG
>CAJHNH020006115.1:0-14925 GCA_905116865.2 Candidula unifasciata | reverse complement strand
TTTGCAAAAAAGTTGCCAATTTAGTCTCAGTCTATCATTTCACACTTGACGAGATATCTAGATGATAAATTGGACACTTTGGAGCTCGTTGGTGACAGAAAAATAGATAAGATAAAAGTGAAAAAACAAATTTTACGAAGAATTGTTCCTAACAACTTGTTTGTGTCCTACCACTAAACATTGAGTCCCAGACAATTATTTTACACATGAATAGACACGCTAGATGCAGAGTAGTTAAACTGGATGTCTGATTTGGCATTTTTGTACAATCTGGGGGCAACAATTGAGATAACATAAAAATGACCACAAGTGACAATTTTGCAGAATTTATGCCTTACGCGTTTGGCCAAAATCATATTTTCTAAAAAGTTGCCAATTTAGTCTCAGTCTATCATTTCACACTTGACGAGATACTCTAGATGATAAATTGGACACTTTGGAGCTCGTTGGTGACAGAAAAATAGATAAGATAAAAGTGAAACACAAATTTTACGAAGAATTGTTCCTAACAACTTGTTTGTGTCCTACCACTAAACATTGAGTCCCAGACAATTATTTTACACATGAATAGACACGCTAGATGCAGAGTAGTTAAACTGAATGTCTGATTTGGCATTTTTGTACAATCTGGGGGCAACAATTGAGATAACATAAAAATGACCACAAGTGACATTTTGCCAGAATTTATGCCTTTCGCGTTTGGCCAAAATAATATTTTCCAAAAAGTTGCCAATTTAGTCTCAGTCTATCATTTCACACTTGACGAGATACTCTAGATGATAAATTGGACACTTTGGAGCTCATTGGTGACAGAAAAATAGATAAGATAAAAGTGAAAAACAAATTTTACGAAGAAATGTTCCTAACAACTTGTTTGTGTCCTACCACTAAACAGTGAGTCCCAGACAATTATTTTACACATGAATAGACACGCTAGATGCAGAGTAGTTAAACTGGATGTCTGATTTGGCATTTTTGTACAATCTGGGGGCAACAATTGAGATAACATAAAAATGACCACAAGTGACAATTTTGCAGAATTTATGCCTTACGCGTTTGGCCAAAATCATATTTTCAAAAAAGTTGCCAATTTAGTCTCAGTCTATCATTTCACACTTGACGAGATACTCTAGATGATAAATTGGACACTTTGGAGCTCGTTGGTGACAGAAAAATAGATAAGATAAAAGTGAAAAACAAATTTTACGAAGAAATGTTCCTAACAACTTGTTTGTGTCCTACCACTAAACAGTGAGTCCCAGACAATTATTTTACACATGAATAGACACGCTAGATGCAGAGTAGGTAAACTGGATGTCTGATTTGGCATTTTTGTACAATCTGGGGGCAACAATTGAGATAACATAAAAATGACCACAAGTGACATTTTTCCAGAATTTATGCCTTTCGCGTTTGGCCAAAATCATATTTTCCAAAAAGTTGCCAATTTAGTCTCAGTCTATCATTTCACACTTGACGAGATACTCTAGATGAGAAATTGGACACTTTGGAGCTCATAGGTGACAGAAAAATAGATAAGATAAAAGTGAAAAACAAATTTTACGAAGAAATGTTCCTAACAACTTGTTTGTGTCCTACCACTAAACATTGAGTCCCAGACAATTATTTTACACATGAATAGACACGATAGATGCAGAGTAGTTAAACTGAATATCTGATTTGGCATTTTGATTTTGGTACAATCTGGGGGCAACAATTGAGATAACATAAGAATGACCACAAGTGACAATTTTGCAGAATTTATGCCTTTCGCGTTTGGCCAAATCATATTTTTTCAAAAAAGTTGCCAATTTAGTCTCAGTCTATCATTTCACACTTGACGAGATACTCTAGATGAGAAATTGGACACTTTGGAGCTCATAGGTGACAGAAAAATAGATAAGATAAAAGTGAAAAACAAATTTTACGAAGAAATGTTCCTAACAACTTGTTTGTGTCCTACCACTAAACATTGAGTCCCAGACAATTATTTTACACATGAATAGACACGCTAGATGCAGAGTAGTTAAACTGAATGTCTGATTTGGCATTTTTGTACAATCTAGGGGCAACAATTGAGATAACATAAAAATGACCACAAGTGACAATTTTGCAGAATTTATGCCTTTCGCGTTTGGCCAAAATCATATTTGCAAAAAAGGTGCCAATTTAGTCTCAGTCTATCATTTCACACTTGACGAGATACTCTAGATGATAAATTGGACACTTTGGAGCTCGTTGGTGACAGAAAAATAGATAAGATAAAAGTGAAAAACAAATTTTACGAAGAAATTGTTCCTAACAACTTGTTTGTGTCCTACCACTAAACATTGAGTCCCAGACAATTATTTTACACATGAATAGACACGCTAGATGCAGAGTAGGTAAACTGGATGTCTGATTTGGCATTTTGGTACAATCTGGGGGCAACAATTGAGATAACATAAAAATGACCACAAGTGACATTTTTGCAGAATTTATGCCTTTCGCGTTTGGCCAAAATCATATTTTCAAAAAAAGTTGCCAATTTAGTCTCAGTCTATCATTTCACACTTGACGAGATACTCTAGATGATAAATTGGACACTTTGGAGCTCGTTGGTGACAGAAAAATAGATAAGATAAAAGTGAAAAACAAATTTTACGAAGAAATGTTCCTAACAACTTGTTTGTGTCCTACCACTAAACATTGAGTCCCAGACAATTATTTTACACATGAATAGACACGCTAGATGCAGAGTAGTTAAACTGAATGTCTGATTTGGCATTTTGGTACAATCTGGGAGCAACAATTGAGATTACATAAAAATGACTACAAGTGACAATTTTCCAGAATTTATGCCTTTCGCGTTTGGCCAAAATCATATTTTCCAAAAAAGTTGCCAATTTAGTCTCAGTCTATCATTTCACACTTGACGAGATACTCTAGATGATAAATTAGACACTTTGGAGCTCGTTGGTGACAGAAAAATAGATAAGATAAAAGTGAAAAACAAATTTAACGAAGAAATGTTCCTAACATCTTGTTTGTTTCCTACCACTAAACAGTGAGTCCAGACAATTATTTTACACATGAATAGACACGCTAGATGCAGAGTAGTTAAACTGGGTGTCTGATTTGGCATTTTTATACAATCTGGGGGCAACAATTGAGATAACATAAAAATGACCACAAGTGACATTTTTGCAGAATTTATGCCTTTCGCGTTTGGCCAAAATCATATTTTCCAAAAAATTGCCAATTTAGTCTCAGTCTATCATTTCACACTTGACGAGATACTCTAGATGATAAATTGGACACTTTGGAGCTCGTTGGTGACAGAAAAAAAGATAAGATAAAAGTGAAAAACAAATTTTACGAAGAATTGTTCCTAACAACTTGTTTGTGTCCTACCACTAAACATTGAGTCCCAGACAATTATTTTACACATGAATAGACACGCTAGATGCAGAGTAGTTAAACTGGATGTCTGATTTGGCATTTTGGTACAATCTGGGGGCAACAATTGAGATAACATAAAAATGACCACAAGTGACAATTTTGCAGAATTTATGCCTTTCGCGTTTGGCCAAAATCATATTTTCAAAAAAGTTGCCAATTTAGTCTCAGTCTATCATTTCACACTTGACGAGATACTCTAGATGATAAATTGGACACTTTGGAGCTCATAGGTGACAGAAAAATAGATAAGATAAAAGTGAAAAACAAATTTTACGAAGAAAATGTTCCTAACAACTTGTTTGTGTCCTACCACTAAACAGTGAGTCCCAGACAATTATTTTACACATGAATAGACACGCTAGATGCAGAGTAGTTAAACTGGATGTCTGATTTGGCATTTTTGTACAATCTGGGGGCAACAATTGAGATAACATAAAAATGACCACAAGTGACAATTTTGCAGAATTTATGCCTTTTCGCGTTTGGCCAAAATCATATTTTCAAAAAAGTTGCCAATTTAGTCTCAGTCTATCATTTCACACTTGACGAGATACTCTAGATGATAAATTGGACACTTTGGAGCTCGTTGGTGACAGAAAAATAGATAAGATAAAAGTGAAAAACAAATTTTACGAAGAAATGTTTCCTAACAACTTGTTTGTGTCCTACCACTAAACAGTGAGTCCCAGACAATTATTTTACACATGAATAGACACGCTAGATGCAGAGTAGTTAAACTGGATGTCTGATTTGGCATTTTTGTACAATCTGGGGGCAACAATTGAGATAACATAAAAATGACCACAAGTGACATTTTTCCAGAATTTATGCCTTTCGCGTTTGGCCAAAATCATATTTTCAAAAAAGTTGCCAATTTAGTCTCAGTCTATCATTTCACACTTGACGAGATACTCTAGATGAAAAATTGGACACTTTGGAGCTCATAGGTGACAGAAAAATAGATAAGATAAAAGTGAAAAACAAATTTTACGAAGAAATGTTCCTAACAACTTGTTTGTGTCCTACCACTAAACAGTGAGTCCCAGACAATTATTTTACACATGAATAGACACGCTAGATGCAGAGTAGTTAAACTGAATGTCTGATTTGGCATTTTTGTACAATCTGGGGGCAACAATTGAGATAACATAAAAATGACCACAAGTGACAATTTTGCAGAATTTATGCCTTTCGCGTTTGGCCAAAATCATATTTTTCAAAAAGTTGCCAATTTAGTCTCAGTCTATCATTTCACACTTGACGAGATACTCTAGATGATAAATTGGACACTTTGGAGCTCGTTGGTGACAGAAAAATAGATAAGATAAAAGTGAAAAACAAATTTTACGAAGAATTGTTCCTAACAACTTGTTTGTGTCCTACCACTAAACATTGAGTCCCAGACAATTATTTTACACATGAATAGACACGCTAGATGCAGAGTAGTTAAACTGAATGTCTGATTTGGCATTTTTGTACAATCTGGGGGCAACAATTGAGATAACATAAAAATGACCACAAGTGACATTTTTGCAGAATTTATGCCTTTCGCGTTTGGCCAAAATCATATTTTCCAAAAAGTTGCCAATTTAGTCTCAGTCTATCATTTCACACTTGACGAGATACTCTAGATGATAAATTGGACACTTTGGAGCTCGTAGGTGACAGAAAAATAGATAAGATAAAAGTGAAAAACAAATTTTACGAAGAATTGTTCCTAACAACTTGTTTGTGTCCTACCACTAAACATTGAGTCCCAGACAATTATTTTACACATGAATAGACATGCTAGATGCAGAGTAGGTAAACTGGATGTCTGATTTGGCATTTTTGTACACTCTGGGGGCACAATTGAGATACATAAAAATGACCACAAGTGACATTTTTGCAGAATTTATGCCTTACGCGTTTGGCCAAAATCATATTTCAAAAAAAGTTGCCAATTTAGTCTCAGTCTATCATTTCACACTTGACGAGATACTCTAGATGATAAATTGGACACTTTGGAGCTCGTTGGTGACAGAAAAATAGATAAGATAAAAGTGAAAAACAAATTTTACGAAGAATTGTTCCTAACAACTTGTTTGTGTCCTACCACTAAACATTGAGTCCCAGACAATTATTTTACACATGAATAGACACGCTAGATGCAGAGTAGGTAAACTGAATGTCTGATTTGGCATTTTGGTACAATCTTGGGGCAACAATTGAGATAACATAAAAATGACCACAAGTGACATTTTTTGCCTTTTTATGCCTTTCGCGTTTGGCCAAAATCATATTTTCCAAAAAGTTGCCAATTTAGTCTCAGTCTATCATTTCACACTTGACGAGATACTCTAGATGATAAATTGGACACTTTGGAGCTCGTAGGTGACAGAAAAATAGATAAGATAAAAGTGAAAAACAAATTTTACGAAGAAATGTTCCTAACAACTTGTTTGTGTCCTACCACTAAACAGTGAGTCCCAGACAATTATTTTACACATGAATAGACACGCTAGATGCAGAGTAGTTAAACTGGATGTCTGATTTGGCATTTTTGTACAATCTGGGGGCAACAATTGAGATAACATAAAAATGACCACAAGTGACAATTTTGCAGAATTTATGCCTTTCGCGTTTGGCCAAAATCATATTTGCAAAAAAGTTGCCAATTTAGTCTCAGTCTATCATTTCACACTTGACGAGATACTCTAGATGATAAATTGGACACTTTGGAGCTCGTTGGTGACAGAAAAATAGATAAGATAAAAGTGAAAAACAAAATTTACGAAGAATTGTTCCTAACAACTTGTTTGTGTCCTACCACTAAACAGTGAGTCCCAGACAATTATTTTACACATGAATAGACACGCTAGATGCAGAGTAGTTAAACTGGATGTCTGATTTGGCATTTTTGTACAATCTGGGGGCAACAATTGAGATAACATTAAAATGACCACAAGTGACAATTTTGCAGAATTTATGCCTTTCGCGTTTGGCCAAAATCATATTTGCAAAAAAGTTGCCAATTTAGTCTCAGTCTATCATTTCACACTTGACGAGATACTCTAGATGATAAATTGGACACTTTGGAGCTCGTTGGTGACAGAAAAATAGATAAGATAAAAGTGAAAAACAAATTTTACGAAGAATTGTTCCTAACAACTTGTTTGTGTCCTACCACTAAACAGTGAGTCCCAGACAATTATTTTACACATGAATAGACACGCTAGATGCAGAGTAGTTAAACTGGATGTCTGATTTGGCATTTTTGTACAATCTGGGGGCAACAATTGAGATAACATAAAAATGACCACAAGTGACAATTTTGCAGAATTTATGCCTTACGCGTTTGGCCAAAAATCATATTTGCAAAAAAGTTGCCAATTTAGTCTCAGTCTATCATTTCACACTTGACGAGATACTCTAGATGATAAATTGGACACTTTGGAGCTCGTTGGTGACAGAAAAATAGATAAGATAAAAGTGAAAAACAAATTTTACGAAGAAATGTTCCTAACAACTTGTTTGTGTCCTACCACTAAACATTGAGTCCCAGACAATTATTTTACACATGAATAGACACGCTAGATGCAGAGTAGTTAAACTGAATGTCTGATTTGGCATTTTGGTACAATCTGGGGGCAAACAATTGAGATAACATAAAAATGACCACAAGTGACATTTTTCCAGAATTTATGCCTTTCGCGTTTGGCCAAAATCATATTTTCAAAAAAGTTGCCAATTTAGTCTCAGTCTATCATTTCACACTTGACGAGATACTCTAGATGAGAAATTGGACACTTTGGAGCTCATAGGTGACAGAAAAATAGATAAGATAAAAGTGAAAAACAAATTTTACGAAGAAATGTTCCTAACAACTTGTTTGTGTCCTACCACTAAATATTGAGTCCCAGACAATTATTTTACACATGAATAGACACGCTAGATGCAGAGTAGTTAAACTGGATGTCTGATTTGGCATTTTTGTACAATCTGGGGGCAACAATTGAGATAACATAAAAATGACCACAAGTGACATTTTTGCAGAATGTATATCTTTCTCGTTTGGCAAAAATCATATTTTCTAAAAAGTTGCCAATTTAGTCTCAGTCTATCATTTCACACTTGACGAGATACTCTAGATGAGAAATTGGACACTTTGGAGCTCGTTGGTGACAGAAAAATAGATAAGATAAAAGTGAAAAACAAATTTTACGAAGAAATGTTCCTAACAACTTGTTTGTGTCCTACCACTAAACAGTGAGTCCCAGACAATTATTTTACACATGAATAGACACGCTAGATGCAGAGTAGTTAAACTGGATGTCTGATTTGGCATTTTTGTACAATCTGGGGGCAACAATTGAGATAACATAAAAATGACCACAAGTGACAATTTTGCAGAATTTATGCCTTTCGCGTTTGGCCAAAATAATATTTGCAAAAAAGTTGCCAATTTAGTCTCAGTCTATCATTTCACACTTGACGAGATACTCTAGATGATAAATTGGACACTTTGGAGCTCGTTGGTGACAGAAAAATAGATAAGATAAAAGTGAAAAACAAATTTTACGAAGAATTGTTCCTAACAACTTGTTTGTGTCCTACCACTAAACATTGAGTCCCAGACAATTATTTTACACATGAATAGACACGCTAGATGCAGAGTAGTTAAACTGGATGTCTGATTTGGCATTTTTGTACAATCTGGGGGCAACAATTGAGATAACATACAAATGACCACAAGTGACAATTTTGCAGAATTTATGCTTTTCGCGTTTGGCAAAAAAAATTTTTTTTGCAAAAAAGTTGCCAATTTAGTCTCAGTCTATCATTTCACACTTGACGAGATACTCTAGATGATAAATTGGACACTTTGGAGCTCGTTGGTGACAGAAAAATAGATAAGATAAAAGTGAAAAACAAATTTTTACGAAGAATTGTTCCTAACAACTTGTTTGTGTCCTACCACTAAACACTGAGTCCCAGACAATTATTTTACCACATGAAATAGAACACGCTAGATGCAGCGTAGGTTAAACTGGAATGTCAAGATTGACCATTTTTGTCCAATAAGTGGAACAACAATTGGGAAAACATAAAAATGACCACAAGTGACATTTTCCAGAATTTAGGCCTTTCGTATTTGGCCAAAAATCATCTTTCCCAAAATTCGCCAATTTATTCTCAGTCTATCATCTCACACTTGACGAGATACTGCTAGATGAGAGATTGGAAACTTTGAGAGCTCATGTGTATCAGAAAAACAGATAATATAAACGTTGTGCACCATCAAATTTTTACGAAGAAATGTTCCTAACAACCTGTTTGTGTCCTTCCACTGAACTGTGAGTCCCCAACAATTATTTTACACATGAATAGACACGCTAGATGCAGAGTAGTTAACTGGATGTCTGATTTGGCATTTTTGTACAATCTGGGGGCAAACAATTGAGATAACATAAAAATGACCACAAGTGACATTTTTGTAATGCCAGAATTTATGACTTTTGATACGCGTTTGGCCAAAATCATATTTGCCAAAAAGTTGCCAATTTAGTCTCAGTCTATCATTTCACACTTGACGAGATACTCTAGATGAGTTGAAATTGGACATTTGGAGCTCCATAGGTGACAGAAAAATAGATAAATGATAAAAGTGAAAAAAAAAATTTTACGAAGAAAAAAAAAGTTCCTAACAACTTGTTTGTGTCCTACCACTAAACAGTGAGTCCCAGACAATTATTTTACACATGAATAGACACGCTAGATGCAGAGTAGGTTAAACTGAATGTCTGATTTGGCATTTTTGTACAATCGGGGGCAACAATTGAGATAACATAAAAAGACCACAAGTGACATTTTTGCAGAATTTATGCCTTACGTATTTGGCCAAAATCATATTTGCCAAAAAAGTTGCCATTTAGTCTCAGTCTATCATTTTTCACACTTGACGAGATACTCTAGATGAGAAATTGGACACTTTGGAGCTCGTGGAGGTGACAGAAAAAATAGATAAGATAAAAGTGAAAAACAAATTTTACGAAGAAATGTTCCTAACAACTTGTTTGTGTCCTACCACTAAACAGTGAGTCCCAGACAATTATTTTACACATGAATAGACACGCTAGATGCAGAGTAGTTAAACTGGATGTCTGATTTGACATTTTTGTACAATCTGGGGGCAACAATTGAGATAACATAAAAATGACCACAAGTGACAATTTTGCAGAATTTATGCCTTACGCGTATGGCCAAAATCATATTTGCAAAAAAGTTGCCAATTTAGTCTCAGTCTATCATTTCACACTTGACGAGATACTCTAGATGAGAAATTGGACACTTTGGAGCTCGTTGGTGACAGAAAAATAGATAAGATAAAAGTGAAAAACAAATTTTACGAAGAATTGTTCCTAACAACTTGTTTGTGTCCTACCACTAAACATTGAGTCCCAGACAATTATTTTACACATGAATAGACACGCTAGATGCAGAGTAGTTAAACTGAATGTCTGATTTGGCATTTTGGTACAATCTGGGGGCAACAATTGAGATAACATAAAAATGACCACAAGTGACAATTTTGCAGAATTTATGCCTTACGCGTTTGGCCAAAATCATATTTTCCAAAAAAGTTGCCAATTTAGTCTCAGTCTATCATTTCACACTTGACGAGATACTCTAGATGATAAATTGGACACTTTGGAGCTCATAGGTGACAGAAAAATAGATAAGATAAAAGTGAAAAACAAATTTTACGAAGAATTGTTCCTAAACAACTTGTTTGTGTCCTACCACTAAACAGTGAGTCCCAGACAATTATTTTACACATGAATAGACACGCTAGATGCAGAGTAGTTAAAACGGATGTCTGATTTGGCATTTTTGGTACAATTGGGGGCAACAATTGAGATAACATAAAAATGACCACAAGTGACATTTTTCCAGAATTTATGCCTTACGCGTTTGGCCAAAATCATATTTTCCAAAAAGTTGCCAATTTAGTCTCAGTCTATCATTTCACACTTGACGAGATACTCTAGATGATAAATTGGACACTTTGGAGCTCATAGGTGACAGAAAAATAGATAAGATAAAAAGTGAAAAACAAATTTTACGAAGAAATGTTCCTAACAACTTGTTTGTGTCCCTACCACTAAACAGTGAGTCCCAGACAATTATTTTACACATGAATAGACACGCTAGATGCAGAGTAGTTAAAACTGATGTCTGATTTGGCATTTTGGTACAATCTGGGGGCAACAATTGAGATAACATAAAAATGACCACAAGTGACATTTTTCCAGAATTTATGCCTTTTCGCGTTTGGCCAAAATCATATTTTCCAAAAAGTTGCCAATTTAGTCTCAGTCTATCATTTCACACTTGACGAGATACTCTAGATGAGAAATTGGACACTTTGGAGCTCATAGGTGACAGAAAAATAGATAAGATAAAAGTGAAAAACAAAATTTTACGAAGAAATGTTCTTAACAACTTGTTTGTGTCCTACCACTAAACAGTGAGTCCCAGACAATTATTTTACACATGAATAGACACGCTAGATGCAGAGTAGTTAAACTGATGTCTGATTTGGCATTTTGGTACAATCTGGGGGGTCAACAATTGAGATAACATAAAAATGACCACAAGTGACAAATTTTGCAGAATTTATGCCTTACGCGTTTGGCCAAAATAATATTTTGCAAAAAAAAGTTGCCAATTTAGTCTCAGTCTATCATTTCACACTTGACGAGATACTCTAGATGATAAAATTGGACACTTTGGAGCTCGTTGGTGACAGAAAAATAGATAAGATAAAAGTGAAAAAACAAATTTTACGAAGAAATGTTCCTAACAACTTGTTTGTGTCCTACCACTAAACATTGGAGTCCCAGACAATTATTTTACACATGAATAGACACGCTAGATGCAGAGTAGTTAAACTGAATGTCTGATTTGGCATTTTGTACAATCTGGGGGCAACAATTGAGATAACATAAAAATGACCACAAGTGACATTTTTCCAGAATTTATGCCTTTCGCGTTTGGCCAAAAATCATATTTTCCAAAAAAGTTGCCAATTTAGTCTCAGTCTATCATTTCACACTTGACGAGATACTCTAGATGAGAAATTGGACACTTTGGAGCTCATAGGTGACAGAAAAATAGATAAGATAAAAGTGAAAAAACAAATTTTACGAAGAAATGTTCATAACAACTTGTTTGTGTCCTACCACTAAACAGTGAGTCCCAGACAATTATTTTACACATGAATAGACACGCTAGATGCAGAGTAGTTAAACTGAATGTCTGATTTGGCATTTTGGTACAATCTGGGGGCAACAATTGAGATAACATAAAAATGACCACAAGTGACAATTTTGCAGAATTTATGCCTTACGCGTTTGGCCAAAATCATATTTGAAAAAAAAGTTGCCAATTTAGTCTCAGTCTATCATTTCACACTTGACGAGATACTCTAGATGATAAATTGGACACTTTGGAGCTCGTTGGTGACAGAAAAATAGATAAGATAAAAGTGAAAAACAAATTTTACGAAGAAATGTTCCTAACAACTTGTTTGTGTCCTACCACTAAACAGTGAGTCCCAGACAATTATTTTACACATGAATAGACACGCTAGATGCAGAGTAGTTAAACTGGATGTCTGATTTGGCATTTTGGTACAATCTGGGGGCAACAATTGAGATAACAATAAAATGAACACAAGTGACATTTTTCCAGAATTTATGCCTTTCGCGTTTGGCCAAAGTAATATTTGCAAACAAAGTTGCCAATTTAGTCTCAGTCTATCATTTCACACTTGACGAGATACTCTAGATGATAAATTGGACACTTTGGAGCTCGTTGGTGACAGAAAAAATAGATAAGATAAAAGTGAAAAACAAATTTTACGAAGAAATGTTCCTAACAACTTGTTTGTGTCCTACCACTAAACAGTGAGTCCCAGACAATTATTTTACACATGAATAGACACGCTAGATGCAGAGTAGTTAAACTGAATGTCTGATTTGGCATTTGGTACAATCTGGGGGCAACAATTGAGATAACATAAAAAATGACCACAAGTGACATTTTTCCAGAATTTATGCCTTTCGCGTTTGGCCAAAATCATTTTTTCCCCTCCAAAAATTGCCAATTTAGTCTCAGTCTATCATTTACACTTGACGAGATACTCTAGATGATAAATTGGACACTTTGGAGCTCGTAGGTGACAGAAAAATAGATAAGATAAAAGTGAAAAACAAATTTTACGAAAGAATTGTTCCTAACAACTTGTTTGTGTCCTACCACTAAACAGTGAGTCTCAGACAATTATTTACACATGAATAGACACGCTAGATGCAGAGTAGTAAACTGAATGTCTGATTTGGCATTTTGGTACAATCTGGGGGCAACAAATTGAGATAACATAAAAATGACCACAAGTGACATTTTTGCAGAATTTATGCCTTACGCGTTTGGCCAAAATCATATTTTCCAAAAAGTTGCCAATTTAGTCTCAGTCCTATCATTTCACACTTGACGAGATACTCTAGATGAGAAATTGGACACTTGGAGCTCATTGGTGACAGAAAAATAGATAAGATAAAAGTGAAAAACAAATTTTACGAAGAAAGTTCCTAACAACTTGTTTGTGTCCTACACTAAACATTGAGTCCCAGACAATTATTTTACACATGAATAGACACGCTAGATGCAGAGTAGTTAAACTGGATGTCTGATTGGCATTTGTAGTACAATCTGGGGGCAAACAATTGAGATAACATAAAAATGACCACAAGTGACAATTTTGCAGAATTTATGCCTTTCGCGTTTGGCCAAAATCATATTTTCAAAAAAGTTGCCAATTTAGTCTCAGTCTATCATTTTCACACTTGACGAGATACTCTAGATGATAAATTGGACACTTTGGAGCTCGTTGGTGACAGAAAAATAGATAAGATAAAAGTGAAAAACAAATTTTACGAAGAATTGTTCCTAACAACTTGTTTGTGTCCTACCACTAAACAGGTGAGTCCCAGACAATTATTTTACACATGAATAGACACGCTAGATGCAGAGTAGGTAAACTGAATGTCTGATTTGGCATTTTGGTACAATCTGGGGGCAACAATTGAGATAACATAAAAAGACCACAAGTGACATTTTTCCAGAATTTATGCCTTCGAGTTTGGCCAAAATCATATTTTCCAAAAAGTTGCCAATTTAGTCTCAGTCTATCATTTCACACCTGACGAGATACTCTAGATGAGAAAATTGGACACTTTTGGAGCTCATAGGTGACAGAAAAATAGATTAAGATAAAAGTGAAAAACAAATTTTACGAGAGAAATGTTCCTAACAACTTGTTTGTGTCCTACCACGAAACATGAGTCCAGACAATTCTTTTACACATGAATAGACACGCTAGATGCAGAGTAGGTAAACTGAAATGTCTGATTTGGCATTTGGTACAATCGGGGGGCAACAATTGAGATAACATAAAAATGACCCACAAGTGACATTTTGCAGAATTTATGCCTTACGCGTTTGGCCAAAATCATATTTGCAAAAAAAAGTTGCCAATTTAGTCTCAGTCTATCATTTCACACTTGACGAGATACTCTAGATGATAAATATGGACACTTTGGAGCTCATAGGTGACAGAAAAAAATAGATAAGATAAAAGTGAAAAACAAATTTTCCGAAGAAAGAAATGTTCCTAACAACCTGTCTGTGTCCTACCACTAAACAGTGAGTCCCAGACAATTATTTTACACATGAATAGACAAGCTAGATGCAGAGTAGTAAACTGAATGTCTGATTTGGCATTTGGTACAATCTGGGGGCAACAATGAGATAAACATAAAAATTACCACAAGTGACATTTTTCCAGAATTTATGCCTTACGCGTTTGGCCAAAACATATTTTCCAAAAAGTTGCCAATTTTAGTCTCAGTCTATCATTCACACACTTGACGAGATACTCTAGATGATAAATTGGACACTTTGGAGCGCGTAGGTGACAGAAAAATAGATAAGATAAAAGTGAAAAACAAATTTTACGAAGAAATGTTCCTAACAAATGTTTGTGTCCTACCACTAAAACTTGAGTCCCAGACAATTATTTTACACATGAATAGACACGCTAGATTGATAGAGTAGGTAAACTGAAGTCTGATTTGCATTTTTGTACAATCTGGGGGCAACAATTGAGATAACATAAAAATGACCACAAGTGACATTTTTGCAGAATTTATGCCTTTCTCGCGTTGGCCAAAATAATATTTCCAAAAAGTTTGCCAATTTAGTCTCAGTCTATCATTTCAACACTGGACGAGATACTCTAGATGAGAAATTGGACACTTTGGAGCTCATAGGTGACAGAAAAATAGATAAGATAAAGAGTGAAAAACAAATTTTACGAAGAAATGTTCCTAACAACCTTGTTGGTGTCCTACCACTAAACACCTGATTCCCAGAACAATT